>PGFW01056563.1:18001-40091 GCA_003123925.1 Haematobia irritans | reverse complement strand
GTTGAAAAGGTGCTAGAAAACTACATGTTAGCTAATTATTAAATTGCCAGGTTAATATTTGTGACAGTTCTATTTTATTCTTTACAAGCTTACAAAAGCATTTTTAATCTACTGCATTTCAGAAATAAAGTTCGATGAGTGATAGTGTGATCTTTTTATTTGACTGAAAACTTCCAAAGCCCACTTTTCGTTCGAGTTGTCCCAAAATTAAAATGAATATCTTTTTTTCTTCTCAAATCTGCCCCGTATCACAAAAAATGACGAAAAAAAAAAAAACAAACGGTAAACAAACCACCATAATTATTCTGAAAAATTAAGGTCCGATTTGATTAAAAAATCTGGTAGAAAATCTTTCTCGCGATTCTAAATATATGACGAAGAATGAATGCCAACACATATTGAAAAATGAGCTTGACAAAAGTCACTTGCCCAAAAATGTGAAGTCTCACGATTACACCAAAACGTGTACATAGAATGAACCTAAGCGAGTTTGATTCGCTTGGCACATGAACTCAACGTGGGTCAAAATAAACGCCCGAATATTATTTGGCGGTATTTATGCCCTGGACAGAAAACAATTCGGAACATTCCAGAACAGGACTCAACATTATCGCCACCGAGCAACGCGTCAACCAAAAATTGCTTTAAAATGACGCTTCCATGATTCAAATCTAACGCCACAATGGCCAAACAATATCCGGATCTCATAGAAATAAAATTTTACAAAATGATTCTATACATGAAAAAATGTTGACAAAATTTCTATAGAAATAAAAATTTTGACAAAATTTTTTCTACAAAATAAAATGTTCTACAAAATTTTCCATAGAAATTAAATTTGTTGACAAACCTCCGTAGACTCCGAGTCACCAATTAGCAAAAAGTTCGCAAGCCATAAATCAGTCCTGGTAACCAGTAAAGTTTTCGCCAAGAGAATTGGCGTATGTTCAGTGGCGTATAGAATGCTAAACCCACAGCGCTCTTAAAGCCTAGCATAAGTCTGGCCGCAGCAGAATTGACATGATTCGCTGTCCAACTAAGTGAAACTATTGAAAATTACTCCCTATAACTCTTCGTCTCTTGGTGGACGAACAATCTGGCCTTCTGATCATTTATAATAATATCCGGCGCATTGTGGGTGGAAATGCTTGTTCACTGAGTACAATCCTTTAGCCTTCGCCCAATTAAATACACGGCTTACAGATCATTGTTCAAGCTCTTCTACAGTCGTCCCTGATACTGCCAACATTTGCCGCTTAGGAAAACCTGAAGCGTCATTCAACCATACATGACAGTCTTGCAAATGCCTCTAATTGTAGGGCGCGAGATCGTAGCATATAGTTGAGAATAACGAACGGACCTAATAATGGACCCCTGTGGCATCACCCTTATTATTACAGGTAGAGGTCCCGATCTATCGCCTCATACTATATAACTGTTTTGAATCCTGTACCTTAAGGATACGACGCTAATCAGGTCCAATGCCGTTGCATTGTGAATTAAAGGGAACGTCTCAATTTCATTGGCAGATTTTGATGATCAACAGAGTCAAACGCTTTTGAGTGGTCCAAAAGTACAAGAAATCCAACTTTGTTGTCATCAATATCTCCTCTCAACGATTCTGAAACTTCGCAGGTGCAGTTGATGCCAAACTATGCGTCCGGAGCGAAACCCAGACTGCCTACAGTTCAACATGGACTTCCTGGTGAATGATATTCTGACAATCTGAGAGTCAAATATCTTCTCGAAGACCTTAGACTAGTAGCCAGGAGTATAGATATGGCGACGGAAATCCAAATTAAATTAGGAACCGGAATGATTTTCGCATGTTTTCCACATAAGTGAGGTACATACTTTGGTTTAAAATGTATAAAAAATGGAGTAGAAAAGGCAAAACTCATTGCCGAAGTATGATCCTAATAAAATTTTGGATCAATACCACAGACCAACGGCGTTAGACTTCACTCTTGGAGAAGAGCTAATAACCATCTCATCATATTGAAGACACATCGAAACTCAAAAAAGCCCATAAATATCAGAATCGTCCGCTGTTCTACGACTATTACCATAAAAGGAAACATCATTGTATTGGTCGGACATTAACGAAGGCCTTGTTAAGTTTCATCAAGAATCTCGCAGTGCTGAGAAAAATACCATGACTTACAGTACACTTATTCCCGTATAAACTCCCCATTTACTTCTCGAGTCTACTTGCCTATGAAATTTCCCGGCGTTTAATACCGAAGCCTCGCGCGCTTTAATGAGCTATTGACCCTATTCCTTACACGAACGATATTTCCTGAAGGAGCTCAGGTGTCCTAAATATATATTATATGGGGGCTATATATAATTATGGGCCGATTATGGACCAATTTTTGCATGGTTGCTGAGAGACCATATACAAACACATGTACAAATCGGATGAATTCTGCTCCTCCAAGAGGCTCCGCAAGCCAAATCTGAGCGTTCGGTTTTCATATGAGGGGCTATACGTAAAGTGGTCCGATGATGGCCCTTTTCAATACCATCTGAGCCTACATCAAAAACAACTACTGTGTATGACCCCAAGTTTCAACGTCGATAGCTTGTCTTCGTTCGGAAGTTGTGCGAGATTTCAACAGGACGCACGGACATGCTTAGAATCTACTCAAATTTTCACCAGCGGACCCAGAATATATACTTTATTGGCGTCTTAGAGCAAATATTTCGATGTTTACAAACCGAGAACGACAAATTAATATACCCCCATTCATATGCGTGGAGGGTATCAAAAAATTAGGTACTTTTAGTTGGACGAAGAAATATTTCTGCAACAATCTATCAAAATCATCAAGAATTCCAATGTATCAAACAGTTAAAAAAGTCTTCAATTTTTGTAGAAGTCTACCAAACTGCTGGCAACGACACCATTATCGCGATTATGGTGGCGGTATAAATGTACTGTTTGCCTTAACATTTTCCTCCTATCATTCCCTTTAATAATATTTTCCTACTCATAGATTCTTTTCATATTTTCATATTGCTGCCCGACATGAAATTATTAATTGCATAGCCAATTAAAATCAAATTATTGCTGTTTGGTATATTTCTAGAGGCTATGCTATATTTTCCACCAACATCTCTGTGTAATTCATTTTTGAGGCCAGCAATGACCATGTTTTATCCTTCATTTTAATTCATTTAATTGTATGGTAATCATGAATTGCTACTGAAGAGATAAATCAGCCTTTAGGGCACTGTATGGTATTATGGTATTATTTATTAGAGAATGCCAACTAACATGAGAGGGAGGCGAATAAAGCATTCATACTATCTGGTATGAAATTGCTCCATGTCTGTTCTATGTCAAATGTTAATTTAATTTCTTCTTGACTGCTGTGCTCGTGTGTGTTCGTGTGGGTGTGCGTAGCCGATGTGCGGTGCATGTAATTGCAACTAACTTGATTTGTCGCCAATTGCTGATAGGCAAAAAATAATGACAGCGTCCACAATGTAGACAGTAAAGAGCAGTGGGTCCTATACCCAATACTTTTACTTTAGTATATATAGAGAGGAGAGAAAAAAGAGTGGCATTTTTTTTTTGCAGATTTGTACTTACTGTTTTACATTTGAACGATATAAATTAAGTTCAATCAATATCCGATTGATGGAACAAAAATTTCACAGTTGCATTAGATTTTCCATTAGTAGAGGGGGTGTTTTTTATTGAAAAAAAAAAAATATCCTTATGAAAAAATTATTTTTGTATATTGAAGAAAAACAAGAGATTTAAAATTTTTAGTAGGTAAAATGCAGGAAATCCTAATTCTTTGAAAAATCTTTTTAACTTTCATTTCAAAAAAAAAATTCCAAGAAAACTCTTGGTTATTTTCATCATCAAGTAAGTCATGCGTCTGGGCCACGTGCTTTCAGCTTGTCAGCATATGACTGTTGTTGACGCTTTATTTTGTCCACGACAAATCAGAACTAAGCAAAAGCTTATTCAACATGGCCCCTTTTGAAAGTCAAATTTGTTTATGTAACCCCATCAACAGGTCGTCATCATAACCCCATTCGTCCTCCTCAGCAATACGAAATGAAAGTCCAACATAAGGCAGCGGGCACAGCTCAAACTGACAACATCAAAGCGAAAATGTGTCAAAATCAGAGTGAAAAGTGATTTTGTAGGGAGCAATTTTAACACTTAACGCACAATCATACGCTCAGTGGGCCAAACAAGCCAACAAATCTCATAGCCATTGCGTTTGAAAATATGCAGAACGACAGCCATGACATTGTCGAAGCACCATTTGAAAGCTGTTACAGCGAAACAAGAAATGACAGTAAATTTCAGCAAATGGAACAAAGCATATAATCTAGTTGCCACATATATAAACTGAATGAGCACAATTAAGGCCAATGCTTTTGAACAAACGAAGAAGAATATACCAATTGAAAATTTATGGAAATGGTCTGAGAAAGGGTTAATTTTTTAAAGATCTTTAAACAAAATTTTTAGGAACATTTCTATAGAAATACAAAATGACAACATTTTCTATAGAAATACAATTTTGACAAAATTTTGTATAAGAAATACAATTTTGACAAAATTTTCTATATCGAAATAAAATTTTGACAAAATTTTTTGATAAAAATAAAATTTAACAAATTTTCTATAGAAATAAAAATTTTGCCCTTAAAATTTTCTATAAGAAATAAAAAAAATTTTGCTAACATTTTCTATAGAAAATAAATTTTGACAAAATTTTCTATAGAAATAAAATTCTTTGACAAAATTTTAATATTTTCGTATAGAAATAAAATTTTGCCAAAAATTTTCTATAGATAAAATTTTTGCTAAAATTTTTTCTATGAGAAATAGAAATTTGACAAAATTTTCTATAGAAATAGAACAAAAACTTTTCTATAGAACAATGGTCTGAAAAAAGGGTGATTTTTTAGATTTTAACAAAATTTAGCTATAGAAAAAAAAATTGAGAAAATTTTCTATAGAAAACAATTTTGACAACATTTTCTATAGAAATACAATTTTTGACAAAATTTGTATAGGAAATTACAATTTTGACAAAATTTCTATAGAAATAAAAATTTTGACACAATTTTTATAAAAATAAAATTTTAACAAAAAGCTTTCTATAGAAATAAAAATTTGCTAAAATTTTCTATAGAAATAAAATTTTGACAAATTTTTTTACAGAAATAAAATTTTGACAAATTTTTTTACAGAAATAAAATTTTGACAAAATTTTCATTTTCTATAGAAATAAAATTTTGCTAAAATTTTTTATAGAAATAAAATTTTGACAAAATTTTCTATAGAAATAAATTTTGCTAAAATTTCATATAGAAATAAAATTTTGACAAAATTTTCTATAGAATAAAAATTGACAAATTTTTTTAAAGAAATAAATTTAACAAAATTTTCTACAGAAATAAAATTTTAACAAAATTTTCTATAGACATAAAATTTTCCATACACTCAAAAAAAATTTGGATCGAAAAATTTTGACCTTCCTTTAAGGATTTTGGTATTGATTCCGAGCCAAAGATGCGGCATTCTTTAAAACAAAACAATTATTTGCGACCTATCGGGCTGTAAAATCTAGCGACCAACTAAAAATAAAAATTTAGGATGCAGATCTCATTTATCAAATTTTCATATCTCTTTCGGCGGTTTATTTAATAATAGCGTACCTCACCGTACAAACACAATGGCCAGTTTAAAAAAAATCCAAATTATAACGAATACTTCAAAGTAAAAAAATGTTTTTTTAATTCCAAATAAAAAACTTTAAACCAAAGACCGCTAAAATCCTCAAAATAGAGCTTAGCCTATATTTGAAGCGTTTTAATTCTGAAATCTAAAGATTCAATTTTCAGTTAATTTAAGATAATTTACTTAAATCAAAAAATTTGTTTTCTTTCTTTAAAGAAATTTTAGCCATATCCAAAAAAAACTTTTCAAACAAAGACGGCCCAAAATCCCTCAAAATAAGCTTAGCCTTAGTTTGAAGCTTTTTTATCTTAAATCTAAAGATTACAATATTTTTCAGTTAATTTAGGGATAATTTCTTGGAAATCAAAAAATTGTTTCTTTACTTATATAGAAATTTAAGCCTTAGTTCAAAGACATGTGACTTTAACGGAGGGACGCAAATTTACAAAAATTTGTGCTCCTAAATGGTTTTAATAAAAAAAATTGAAGTAAAGATTCTAAACTTTGATTATTTAAAATTTCTTTTAGAAATATAATATTGACAAAACTTCATATAGCATAAAATTTTGACAAAATTTTCTATAAGAAATAAAATGTTTGACAACATTTTTGTCTATAGCAAATAAAATTTATTGACAAAATTTTCTATAGAAATAAAATGTGACAAAAGTTCTATAGAAATTTGAAAATTTTGACAAAATTTCTATAGAAATAAAAAATTTTGACAAAATTTTCTATAGAAATAAAATTTAACAAAATTTTCTATAGAATAAAATTTTGACAAAATTTTCTATGAAATAAAATTTTGACAAAATTTTATAAGAAATTAAATTTATTGACAAAATTTTCTATAGAAATAAAATGTGACAAAATTTCTATAGAAATAAAATTTGATCAAAATTCTATAGAAATAAAAATTTGACAAAAATTTCTATAGAAATAAAATTTTGCAAAAATTTTCTATAGAAATAAAATTTTAGACAAAATTTTCTTAGAATAAAAGATTTGACAAAATTTTCTATACAAAATAAAATTTTAACAAATTTTCTTATAGAATATAATTGGACAAATATTTTCTATAAAAAAAAATTTTGACAACATTTTTTATAGAAATAATTTATTGACAAAATTCTAGTCATATACGAACTATAAATTATAACAAAATTTTCAATTAGCAAATAAAAATTTTTATGACAAAATTTTTATATTTAGAAATAAATGTTTGCCAAAATTTTTTATAGAAATAAACTTTATTGACAAAAAATTTTCCATAGAAATTATTTGTATGACAAAAATTTTCTATCAGAAAAAATTTTCACAAAATCTTCTATAGAAAATTTTTTATAAATAGTATAAAAATAAAAATAAAATTTTTGAAAAAAATTCTATTAAAAAAATAAAAATTTTGACAAAATTTTCTGTAGAAAGTCAATCGATGATTTGACTTCTAATTAAAAATTTCATTATTTTTAAAGAATGTTGTCCTTCAAATGATTTTTGTTAATTTCGCTCCTAAAGATTTAGGTTGCGAACCTTTAATCACGGTAAAAAATTTTTTTTCAGTGTAGAAATAAATTTTGAGAAAACTTTCTATAGAAATAAAATTTTGTTAAGTAATTTTCCTATAGCAGCCTCTATAGCAATAGAAATTTGAGAAATTTTCTAGTATATTCTTGCGAAAATTTTTCTATAAAAAAATGTTGTCAAAATTTTCTTCTAAGAAATTAAAATTTTGAGAATAATTTGGCTATAAAAATAAAATTTTGGCAAATTTTCTAACAAAAATTAAGAATTTTCATTTCGTTTGTGTTGGTTTTGTTCTATTAAGCATGTTGTCTGTTTTTTTGATTTCACTTAAAACCACTGCATGAACTAAACTACTTAAATTTTGACCAAAATAATTTATTAGAAATTTTTAACAAAATTTTCTATAAAACAAAATTTGACAAAAATTTCTAATAAAAATTAAATTTTGACAAAATGTTCTATAAAAATAAAATTTTGACAAAAAATAAAATTTTTGAAAAAAATTGGACAAATTTTCTATAGAAAGTAAAATTTTGACACAATTTTCTATTACAGACAATTAAATTTTGACAAAAGAAAAAAAATTTTGACAAAATTAAAACTTTGCAAAAAAAAAAATTGACAAAATTATTTGTTTTTTTTTTGTTTTTTTTCATTTTTTATTCATTTTATTTGTTATTTATAGAAATAAAATGTTAACAAATCTTTCTATAGAAATACAATATTTCACAAAAATTTCTATTAAAGTTCAATTTTGAAACAAAATGTTCTATAAAAAATAAAATTCTTGACAAATAAATTTTGACGAAAACTTTCTTATAGAAATAAAAAAAAAACAAAAGAAATAAATCTTGACAAATAAAATTTGAATTTTGAAAAAACAAAATTGAAATATTTTTATTATAGAAATTTAAAATTGACACAATTATCTGTAGAAATAAAAATTTTGAACAATTATGACAAAATTTTTCATGGAAATAATATTGACAAACATTTCAAATAGAATAAAATTTTGACATTATCTAAAAGAGGCTGCCACTGCAATATCAACCATTTCCAAGAATTTACTTTAATTTTTTTACAAGGCTTTGAGTTAAAATGTCAAGACCATGTTTATACTATAGCGCCATTTTTATTATATTTTTTCTTATTTTTACCAAATATTTCTCCTGCAACATCACATCACATAATATGTCCAACACATTTTCTTAATTGTTTTCATTTTGAGTTTTGTAGTTCTCTTGTGCACAAATTAAATTGACATTTAAAACTGTGGAAACATATCTTTCTCTAGGTAGGCATAAAACTATTTTGGGCATATATCCAAAAGAAAAAAATTTAAAGTCAAGTTTGTTGAATAAATCGAAAAAAAATATATGGAAATGTCTAAAATGTTAAATTAAAAAATTTAAGAACATGCGAAATAATTGAAGAACCACTCGATACACTGTAAAACAATGCTGCGCATAAAAACGAATTTTTAAAGGCAATCCACATTATGTTTCATGTTTTTGTACAACAAACAAAACAATATTTTTTCACCAATTTTATTTCTATAGAAAATTTTTCAATTTTATTCTTATAGAAAAATATTTTCAAAATTTTATTTCAATACGAAAATTCGTTGGCCCAAAAATTTTTATTTTTATAGAAAAATTTCTGTTCCAGATTTTGTTTCTATATAAAAATTTTTTATTAAAAAATTTATTTCCTTTAGAGATTTTGTCAAAATTTTATTCTCTATGAAAAATTTTGTCAAATTTATTTCTATTTGAAAATTTTGTCAAACTTATTCGCTTTATAGAAAGTTTTGGCTACATTTTATTTCTTTAGAAAATTTTGTCAAAATTATTTGTTTCTATAGAAACTTTGGCAAATTTTATTTCTATAAGATTCTATTCAATAGAAAATTTTGTCCAAATTTATTTCGATAAGCAAAATATTTTTCAAAATCTTGTATTTCTATAGAAAATTTTTTAAAATTTTATTTCTTATAGAGAATTTTGTCAACATTAATTCCTATGGAAAAATTGTCAAAATTTTTATTTCCTATCGAAAAATTTTGTCAAAATTCTATTTCTATAGAATTTTTTTTTAAATTTAATTTTATAAAAAATCTTGTCAAAATGATGTTGTTTTCCAAATAATTTTTTGGTGTACTACATCATTTAGGTTTTATTGCTAATTTTACCGGGGCCCATATCAGTTCCCTTGTCGCTTTATTTTTTTTTTTTTTTTGGTGTATGACCTTAGCCAATAGGCATCTCAATAAGCTTCACATCTCTAGCTTGCCAATAATTGAGAAGGCTTACATAATTCGGATTCTCCAGGGAGACAGTAAAGAAAAATTTAAAAAAATTTAAAACAAGGTAAAATGTAATTATATAAAACTATTTACTTTTTTTAATTCTTTTCTCATTTTAATTTTTAATATCTTTTTTATGCTATTATGCAATTTTTTGGTTTGGCATAATAAAAAACCACCAATGTTTGCTGCTTTCTACGCCTGGGATTTATCACTCTTTACTAGTATACCAACATTGCTATCTACCTCTCCATTCAAAAAAAAAAAAAAAACAAGAACTATCAGACCTACTTCGGCGGCCAATTAGAACAATGAGAAAAGCTATCAAATTATTGGATAAACACTAAGCATTTGGTAATGAACCTAAATGATATAGAAAGCAACCATGACATTACTAAATTGGGTAATGAAAACAGCTGCTTCAGCTACACAAAAATAAAATGCCATAATCATCAGGTATAGAGGAACTAATAAAAAATTAATGAGTTTTGTCATTTACTTGCAAAAAACAAGCATTGAACAAATTTCCCATCATGTATTCCAATATAGACCCCAATAAGCAAATTGTGATTTAATGGGCTTATGTTTGTTTATTGCAAGATATAGATTTACTGATCGAAGTTTGTCTCACTTTAAATTTCAGTGAAGAGACCATTAAAGGGTTTAATATAAGACAAATTAAATATTTATGTTATTTCTATAATATTTGGATCTGAATCAGAATTTTCTATAGAAAAAAATAATTTGACAAATTTGCTATAGAAATAAAATTTGACAAAGTTTTCTAATAGAAATTAAAAATTTTGACAAAGATTTTCTATATGCAAAACAAGTTTGACGAAAAAATCTTTTATAGAATCAAAATTTTGACAAAAGTTTTCTCACAGAAATAAATTTTGACAAAATTGTCTATAGGAATTAAAATTTGACTCAAAATTTTTACAGAAATGAAAATTTTTGACAATTTTCCTATAGAAATAATTTTATTGAAACATATTCTATTAAAGTAAAATTTTGACAAAATTTTCTATAGAAATAAAATTTTGACAAAATTTTCTATAGAAATAATATTTTGACAAAATTATCTATAAAAATAAAATTTTGACAAAATTTTCTATAGAAATAAAATGTTGACAAAATTTTCTATAGAAATAAAAATTTGACAAAATTTTTTATAGAAATAAAATGTTGACAAAATTTTTATAAAAATAAATTTATTTGAGCAAAATTTCTATGAAATAAAATTTGACAAAAATTTTCTATAGAAATAACAATTTTTGACAAAATTTTCTATAGAAATAAAACGTTGACAAAATTTTTTATTGAAATAAATTTATGACAAAATTTCTATTAGAATACGAATTTTGACAAAATTTTTATAGAAATAAAGATTGACAAAATTTTCAAAGAAATAAAATTTTGATAAAATTTTCTATAGAAATAAAATTTTGACAAAATTTTCTATAGAAAAAAAAATTTTGACAAAATTTTCTATAGAAATAAAATTTTGACAAAATTTTCTATAGAAATAAAATTTTGACAAAATTTTCTATAGAAATAAAATTTTGACAAAATTTTCTATAGAAATAAAAATTGTGACAAAATTTTCTATAGAAATAAAATTTTGACAAATTTTTTATAGAAATAAAATTTATTGACAAAATTTTCTATAGAAATAAATATGAATAATATTTTCTATAGGAAATAAAATTTTGACAAAATTTTCGTATAGAAATAAAATTTTCTGTAGAAATTAAAATTTTGACAAAATTGTTTATATAGAAATAAATTTATTATTGACAAAATTTTCTACCAGAATATAAATTTATTGACAAAATTTTTATAGAAATAAAATTTTTTGGGCGGGACAAATTTTCTATAGAAAATAGAAATTTGACAAATTTTCATATAGAATAAAATTTTGACAAAAATTTTCTTACAGACATGTAAAAATTGTGAACAAAATCTTCTATTAGACAAATGTTGAGTAATTTTTTTTATAAAAATAAATTTTGACAAAATTATCTATAGAAATAAAATTTTGACAAAATTTTTTTATAGAAATAAAATGTTGACAAAATTTTTTATAGAAATAAATTTATTGGCAAAATTTTCTATAGAAAAAATATTGACAAAATTTTCATATAGAAATAAATTTTGTCAAAAAATTTTTAATTTCTATCAGAAATATTAAATTTTGAAAACAATGCTCTCTATAGACAAATTTTGACAATTTTTTTCTATAGAAATAAAATTTTGACAAAATTTTCTATAGAAATAAAATTTTGACAAAATCTTCTATAGAAATATTAATTTTGACAAAATCTTCTATAAAAATTTTATAAATTTTCTATAAAAATAAAAATTTTTGACAAAATTGTCTACTAGAAATAAAATTTTGACAAAAATTTTCTATATGAAATAAATTTTATTGACAAAATTTCTATAGAAAATAAAATTTGAAAAACATGTTCTTATAAAAATAAAAATTGTGACAAAAATTTTGTGTTTAGGAAAGTCTTTTTTAAATCAGATGATTTGGACTTTGGCAAAGAGGAAAAGAAACAATACTTGTAAATTGGTTTAGGCCACAGCCGACTATAACAAAAAAAAAAAACCTTTTTCGAGAGGCTGAAGTTTATTGCAAGTAGGGATGCTGATGAGGAATGTGATAAGTCCGAAACAGCTGTCCATCAAACCATCTTGAAGTCTATAGGGACTTTGCCTAAATAAATTTGACAAACATTCTTTTTCTCTATTGGTTAAGCTACACTTGTTGTTTAGTCAATGCGTTGTTTTAAGCTGAAATCAAAAACAACAATGATGAAATAAATTTTTGACAAACTTTTCTGTAGGAATAAAATTTTGACAAAATTTCTTATAGAAATAAAATTTTGACAAAATTTTCTATAGAAATAAAATTTTGAGAAAAATTTCTATAGAAATAAAGTATTGCGCAAAAACTTTTAGAAATAAAATTATACACAAAATTGCTACGGAAATATTGATCTAATACCCCATAAAGTATATACTTGGTCGTGGTGAAATTTTAAATCGATTTAGTATGTCCGTCCGTCTGTGGAAATCACGCTAACTTCCGAACGAAACAAGCTATCGACTTGAAAACTTGGCACATGAGTTGCTATTTGATGTAGGTCGGTTCCGATCGTTGCAAATATGGTACGTGGTGTTACAGATATGGTCTCTACAAACCATGCAAAATTGTTTCATATCGCGTCAATAATTATATATTAAGCCCCCCATATAAAACCATCCCCAGATTTGACCTGCCGAAAGCCTCTTGGAGCGACCAAATTCATCCGATCCGGTTGAAATTTGGTACGGTGGTGTTTTAGTTATGGTCTCTTAACACCATGCAAAATTTGTCCATATCGGTATATAGTTATATAGCGATCGCCAATCACACAAACAAGTTGCCGTCCATATCGCCAAAATATCTACCAAAACTTTTATTCTATATAAAATTTTGACAACAATTTTATTACTATAGAACATTTGTCAAAATTTTACTATCTATAGAAATTTTGTCAAAATTTTATTTCCATAGAAATTTTGTCAAACTGAATTCATGTGTTTAAATATAAAAACATAGCGATTAGGCGGTAGCGAACACTTATTACGTGTATTTCTATTGTTTAATATTGTCAAAGCATGCGTGTTTGACAATAAAAGCGTAGAAAAGAATTATTCCGCCGTCAAGCTTATTGTATTATGCCGTTGCGGCATAAGAATGATCGCTACCGCCTATCGCTTATGGTTATAATTTACACACTTATATACGTATTTAATCCGGCCTTTTTTTTTGGGTTTAATATATCCCCGTATGGACTAACGTTGCAATTTTAGAAGGACGGTGTTAAAGAATAGTTTTAAGATTACCTTGCCATGGGCAAATGGTACCGCCAACCCAAGTAATTCAATTAGTGGATGACAGTCTTTAGCTAGAATTTCTACGCCATATCCATGTGACCGGAACATAAGATCGCCTGGCCGAACGACGGCCGTTTATACTTGTTCTATAATTTATTTTATAAAAAGAAAGACCAAAACTAATTTTTTTAATCAATTGGCAGTAATTTTTGGAAAAATCGAATAATAGAATGTTGATTTTTTGTCCACTTTTTTGCGATTTTTTTGTTTTTATTTTTTTTGTTTTTTTTTTTTAAGTGGAAAATTAACTTTCTGAACATTGAAACTTAGTTTTCCAATCCAAAAATTCAAAAAATGTTTTTTTTTCTTGAAAGTCAATTATTTATAAATTTCATAATAATACTTAACAATATAAATTTTAATAAATATATTTTTTATTTTTTATATTATATTTTTTTTAATTACAAAAAAAAGTTAAAAGTTCCAAGGTTCAAAATTAAAATTTTTGTATTTTTTAATAATCCAAAAAAAAAATTTTTTTTTGAAAGTCAATATTTATTAAATATTCATAATAATAACAATATAATATTTAATATATATTTTTTTTATTTTTTTAATATTTTTTTTTTATTAAAAAAAAGTTTAAAAGTCCCAAAGTCAAAATTAGAATTTTTTCTACATTTAAATAATAAAAAAAAATTAATTATTTTTTAATATTATAAAAATAATATCATAATTACATTTAATATATATATTTTTTATTTTTTTTTTTTTTTTTTATAATTATTTTTTAAAACGATTTTTCATTTTTATTATAATTATTTTAATTTGATCTTTTTTAATTTTACGATGGATTCCTCCATAAGTATTATTTTAGTAAATTATTTTAGTAAATTCCCCCCCCCCCCTCATTCATTACATCCAGACCACAATAGAGCATATAATGTAATTTATTATTTAATTCGTTTTTTTTTTTGTTTTGTTTTGCTTTATATTATAACGCATTTTTGGCACACTTCATGATAGACGAAAACAGGCATTAAAAATAATTGCAAAAATAAATTAAATTTTTAGTAATTGTTTATTTACCATAAAATGACAATTAACATTACTCGCCTTCCAGCCACCCCCTCCCCCCTGCACATATCTCCTACAAACACCCATGTCATGGAATATTTAAAAATATCGAAATGTAGGCGCTTTGTTACGCTGATGGCTTTGCAATGGTTTTTAATTTGCTTGCAATGTTCTCTCTTGGCCATATTGTGCTATTCTCTGGGATTTTGTGGAGAATTGTTTATATGAAAACCGAAAATTTGACTCAGCGGAAATAAAATTTGTGAGTTTAATATGTTTCACAAAAAAAAAAAGAAAAATAAACAAAAAATATATTACATCATAAAATTTTGATAAGCAAATTTTTCAACAACATCCCAGGGGAAGGAATCGCCGGACTGCAGAAAAAGCAAATCAAAACACCATATGCTAATTTTTTTCAAGAAGAAGATAATGAAAACGAAGAAATATTATCTTTTTCTTTTTAAATATTGCAAATCACAAACAGTGCCTAAAGTATCTCAGTAAAATGTTTCCCTGGAATCGTTTTTGCTCCCCACATCCTTTACGCCGATAAAAATTCTAACCATAATTCTAGCGAAAATTCTAAGAGTTCCATCTTAAAAACAATTAGCCGATCGGAGTAATGGATTTCAGCATTTACTTTAAACCTAATTAATTTTATGATTACCAGCAGTATAGCATCTTTGGCATAGTCACTGCCAAAAAACCATAAGAAGGTCTTAGTTGGATGTGGGTGTGAAAAGCTCATTAAAATCACAGTTCACTCCTCAATGTTCCATTAAAAAGCTACAATACCCTACGAGTGGAATGAGCAATCGAGATAAGAAACGCATTGGGAAGGCAACAACACCAATACCACAACAATGTCATTTAATTGACTAAGGATCATTGAAAAATTTATCTCTGAGTGCTAATTCTTCGAGGAACTAAGGAAAAAAGAACGAAATCTATGACTAGAAAAATGCAAAAACGAAGTGGCAAATATATTAGGATTTTTTTTTTACATTTTTTTTACTTGTCTAGCTCAAAAAAAAAAAAACAAATGGACATAGGACAGACGAATAAATCCAGTAAAAGAAGGACAAATTGAAACAGACAGAAATGTAGCTGATTGACGGACCAGTGCACGGAAGGACAAAGGACAGAAGTCCAATCGAGGGAACAAAATCATCAAAATACTAAATATATATACAAGAAGAAGGGCAGATAAGGATTAGACAAACAAGAATAGAAAACGTGCGCACAAATAGCGCGGAAAGCGGACAGAGCCGAAGGCGGCGGAAAAGAAGGTAGACAACTAAAACGGAACGGAACGTATAGAAATTGACGACGGACATAAACCAATACCGAAGGTGGACGGAGAGAAGAGCAATACGGACATAACATATGCAAAATGACGACGGAATGACGGACATAAACAAACAGAAAGAGTAGACGCGAGAATATACGGACATTACGTATGAAATCACGACGGATGACGGACATAAACAACTGAAGATGGACATTACAAACTTCAAATTGGTAAGTAGAGTTATAGATGGGACGTTCGACAGGACTCAGCGCTCAAATGGAGGAGCGGGAACAGAAGTTGACAGAAATCCAATTGGACGAAAAAAATCTAAAAAAAGACAGAAAAAGGGCAGATGGAGGATAGACAAATAACGAACAGAGGAACGTTCCCAAATGGGCGTAGCGTTAGGTTAGGTTAGGTGGCAGCCCGAAGTATCCAGGCTCACTTAGACTATTCAGTCCATTGTGATACCACATTGGTGAACTTCTGCTCTTATGCACTGATGCTGCCGATTCGATGTTAAAGTCACTGACAAGAGACCTCGCTTTTATAGCGAGTCCGAACGGCGTCTCCACATTGCAGTGAAACCACTTGAGAAGAAGCTTTGAAACCCTCAGAAATGTCACAGCATTACTGAGATGGATAATCCACCGCTTGGAAAACTTTTTGGTGTTCGCGTCGAAGCAGGATCGAACACCATGACCTGTGTATACAAGGCGGCATGCTAACCATTGCACCATGGGCGTAAAGAGGGACAAAGAACGGATGGAAACTTACGGATTAAGCAAAGCATATGGAAATCACGGAGACGAACGGACATAATTAAACAAGGATTGAAGGATAACATTAAGAACAAAACGTACGAAATTGTATGGACGGAACGACATAAACAAACTGAAAGGTGACGGGACAGGACGCCGAATGTAGGTATGCGGTATGGAATGGACATTGGACAGGACTCAGGTCAGATGGAGATGGTGACGGAAAACATTGGCGAAGGATAAGATGAGAAGGATGACGACAGACAAAAGGACTGGACAAAGACTAAATATAAAGAGAGAGGGACGGTATGGAAAAACAGACAAACAAGGGACGAACGAGAGAAATATACGGAATGAAATTCGGTCGATGACGAACTTGAAACGGACGGGGACATAAGTCAACATTAAAACGTACGGAAGATGGACGGACAAACTCCAAAGGAAAAGGTAGTATAGCGGAAGGTTAATAACTCTGGGCAAATAAAGAAAGACGGAAAAATAACGGGGACAAAAATGGAAGGATAAACGGGACAGAAGAAGGATTGCAGAAACATTAATTATATAGCCTAACGCGGCAGAAGCGTGAACGAAAGTACAGAGTGGACAGGAGGAACACCACTAATTACATATTCGAAGCGAAAGACGGATTGGAGGGCAGCCAAAACAATCGGAGGACCGCTATACAAAACGAGAAGGAAAGACGAACCGAGAAACATAAACTTTAGTTAGACAGATGGAAAACGGATGGAAGTTAGACAAAAAAAACGGTGCGAGAAATACCAACAAATGTATGAAATAACGGACGGCACAGAGGATGGACGGTCAAGACGGCCAAATTTTATTTCTACTAGAAAATTTTGTCAAAATTTTTATGTCTATAGAAAAATTTTGTCAAAATTTATATTCTATAGAAAATTTTGTCAAAAATTTTATTTCTATAGGAACGTTTTGTCAAAAATTATTTTCCTATAGAAAATTTTGCTCAAAATTTTATTTATATAGAAACTTTTGTCAAAATTTTAATTATATAGAAAATTTTGTCAAAATTTTATTTCTATAGAAAATATTGTCAACATTTTATTCTCTATAGAAATAATTTTGTCGAAAATTTATTTATATAGAAAATGTTTGCAAAATTTATTTCTATAGAAAATTTTGTCAACATATTTATTTATATAGAAAATTTTGTCAAAATTTGTATTTCTATAAGAAAATTTTGGTCAACAATTTACTTTCTATAGAAAATTTGTCAAATTTATTTGTTTTGCGAAAATTATTTCAAAATTTTATTTCTACTTTGCGAAAATTTTGCCCCACAAAACTTTACTTTCGTATACGAGGAATTTATCTCAAAATTTTCATTTCTATAGAAAATTTTGTCAAAAATGTTATGTCTATAGAAAATCCAAAACTTTTTAATTCTATAGAAAATTTTGTCAAAATTGTATTCTTAGAAAATTTTACCACAATTTTTTATTCTTTAGAAACATTTGACCACCAGATTTTATATTCGTATTAGAAAATTTTGTCAAAATTTTATTTCTACCAGAAAATTTTGTTAAAAATTTATTTTATAGAAAATTTGTCAAAATTGTATTTCTATAGAAAATTTTGCTCAAATTGTATTTCGATAGAAATTTTGTCAACCACTTATTGTATTGGGAAATATTGCAAAATATTATTTCTATAGAAAATTTTGTCAAATCTTTATTATCTATACGAGAATTTTCTCCAAAATTTTTATTTTTATAGAAAATTTGTCAAAATTGTATGTCATACAGAAACATTTTCTCAAGATTTATATTTCTATAGAAATGTCAAAATTTATTTCTACATAAAATTTTGCTTAAAAATTTATTTCTATAAAAAAATTTCTCAAAATTTTATTTCTATAGAAAATTTTGTCAAAACTTTATTTCTATAGATAATTGTCTCAAGAATTTTATTTATATACGAAAATTTTGTCAAAATTTATGTCTATAGAAAAATTTCTCAAAAATTTATTTCATAGAAATTCTTCTGCAAAATTTATTCTACAGAAAAATTTTGCCAAAATGTTATTTCTAATAAAAAAAAAAACTTATTCTATAAGAAAATTTGATCAAAATTTTATTTATATAGAAATTTTGTCAAAATTTAATTTATATAGAACAATTTTCAAATTTTAGTTTATATAGAAAAATTTTGTCAAAATTTATTTCTATATGAAAAATTTGTGCAAAATTTTATTTCCATTTAAAAATTTTGTCAAAAAATTTTAATTACTATAGAAAATTTTGTCAAAATTTTATTACTAAATACGAAAAATTTTGTCAAATTTTATTTTTACTATAGAAAATTTTGTCAAAATTTTATTTTCTATAGAAATTTGTCAAAATTTTATTTCTATAGAATATTTTGTTCAAAATTTTATTTCTATTAGAAAATTTGCTCAAAATATTTATTCTGCTAGAAAGTTTGTCAAGAAATTTCTATTTCTATAGAAGAAATTTTGTCAAATTTCTATTCTCTATAGCAAAAATTTGTCAAAACTTTTATTATATAAAAAAATCTCAAAAATTGTATTTTCTATAGAAAATTTTGTCAAAAATTTATTTCTATAGAAACTTTTATTTCTATAGAAATTATCTCTCTCTGTGGGTCATAGTGTTATCAAGCTGATCATTGTGGCGCCTAAAAATATGCAATGAAATTTTCCTGTAGTGGGTTCACCAGAATCTCCACTGAAATGTTAATTACAAGGATTGATTTCCGATGGAATAGAGATAAAATTATTGTTGGGTTTATTTAAATCTAATTAAAAATTTTCAAGCTCACACATTCCATGGTTCAATTATTAAAAATTCTCTAAGTATTCGTCTATCTAAGGAGAGTTAATGCCAAAGAAAAACATATATACACTGGTCAGTGATATAATGAAGCAAATAGTTCGAGGCTGTTATAGGTCTTTGCTCGAGCGAATAGATTGGAATTTATTTTAGCAGAAATGTATTATCAATTGAGGTTTACTGAAATGTATTATAGTTCTACAAAAAAATGATCCTAAAGAATAATATTAAAATATAAATAAATTATAAAATGTAAGAATTATCCTCAATTCATTAGGTATGGTCTTGGTGGTATAAAACAGCTATTTCTGTTTTAATAGTTTTTCTATATCGCTTTTCTATATCATCTGTATTTCTAACTCAAATCTAAAATTCTAAAATTTTGTAAAAAGACAGTTTGTAATATCTCCTTAAACTATGCTACAATTTCTTTTAATCAATCTTGTTTTTCCCTGCAACTGCTTGACAGTTCTTTTGCCCTTGCGGGGTATACATTTCAGTTTGCCTACAAAGAGCAGCAGCTTTATAATTGTACGAGCATATATATGTGTTTGTTGTTTTCTGTTTTCTCTTGAATAAAAGGTACTATTTTATTATGCCCTCAAATGTTATGCCCCAGAAAGTATGCTTTAAATTTGTGTCTGTGTGTGTTTGCATTTGTTCATATAAGAACACTCTTCATAATAATCATGTGCTGTAAGCAAAAAGTGAAATAACAACGATTCAAAAAAAAAGCGTTTGGAAAAAAAGATGTTTCTATTTGTTTTATAGCCATCTTTTGTACTAAGGATACTTGGTTGTGTGTATGTGTGGGGGTTATTTATATATGCATACATTTTCTTAAATTTAAATATTCTTTATTTCTTTCTTTTAGAGGCATAGTTGCAGGCACATATATTTGCCAAGAGTATTTACCCTTAAGCTTGGCATTTCTGTCATAATGATTTTCTTTTTCAGATATTGTCATTGGAATTTGCATGCATGCCATATATGATAATTATTATTATTATTTTTATTGAATTCTCTTGAAGATAAAATATTTAAAACAAGAAAAAATATATATTCATTAAAAAAATTAGAGAGGGTAGAAAAAATTTGCAGCCATTGTGCCAAATTTGAAATTTTTTAAGTGTGCTACTAAATTCCAGATTTTTGCATATATTTGACACCTTTTTCGTATGTTCAGCCACTTTTTTTAATTAACTCCTTTTCGGTTACCTCAGCATAAAGTAAAACTAATGCCTCTAATACTTCAAATTTTGAGCATGTTTTCCTTCTCAAGCCATAGTGTCATCAAGGTGGCCATTGTGACGCCTGAAAATATGCAATGGAAATTTTCTGTAGTAGTGTTCAACCACAGAGAGAGATGGATTGGTTGGTTAAATTAAAATCAATAATTAATAAATAAAATTAAGTTTAATTTAAAATTTTCAAGATATCCTCAGACAACATTAACCAAAAAGATTGTTGGTTAAATAAAATTAATAAATAATAAAAAAAAAAAAATATTTAATTTAAAATGTTCAATAAATCTCAGATAAACATTAACGAAGAGATTGTGGTATAATAAAATTAATAAATAATAAATAATAAATAAAATTAATTTTTAATTTAAAATTTATTTTTTCAAAAATTTTATTTCTATGGAAAATTATGTCAAGATTTTATTTCTTCATAAAATGTTGTAGAAACTTTTTTCTATAGAAACTTTTGCCAAAATTTTATATCTATAGAAATTTCAAAATTTTATTCTATAGAAAATTTTGTCAAAATTTTATTTTCTATAGAAAATTTTGTCAAGAATTTTTATTTCTATAGAAAATTTTGTCAAAATTTTATGTCTATGCAAAATTTTGTCAAAATTTTATTTCTATAGAAACTTTTGTCAAAATTTTATTTCCATAGAAAATTTTGTCAAAATTTTATTTCCATAGAAAATTTTGTCAAAATTTTATTTCCATAGAAAATTTTGTCAAATAAAATAAATATAAAATTTTCAATAAATCTTAGACAACATTAACCAAGAGATTTTGTTTATTAGAAACATTTGTCCTTTTACCTATTATTTTTTAATAAATATTATTTTAATAAATATATTTATTTTAATAAATATATTTTTATTTTAATAAATATAAATGTTAAAGAATTTTCATTTTATATAAAATGATCGATATGGAATATACTAACCATATTGATTTGCCTCTGATTTACCCAGTAAAAAAATTGGAATTTTCATTGCATATTTTCAAGGCGTTACAATGGCCTCCTTGATAAGACTATGGCTTGAGAAGAAACAACATACACAAAATTTGGAATTATTTGAGGCATTAGTTCGACTTTTATGCTGAGGTATTTAAAGGAATTAATTAAAAAGTGGCTTAACATACCAAAAATGTGGCACAAATATGTAAAAATATTTAATTTAGTAGCACACTTCAAAAATGTCAAATTGGCATCGGTAACACGGGCTTATAATCTTTTTATTCTACTACTCCTGTTTTTTATTCTATTTTATTAAAAGTTAACAAGAGTACACAGTTTAGCTACTACAGAAATTTTCATTAACATATTTTCAGGCGTCACAATGGTCTCCTTGATAACACAATGGCTTGAAAAGGAAAAATGCAATTTTAGGCATTAATTGAACTTTATGCTGAGGTACCCAAAAAGGAAATTAATGAAAAAGTGGTG
>PGFW01056539.1:0-13241 GCA_003123925.1 Haematobia irritans | reverse complement strand
AAAGGAGAGAGATCCATGCATATGCTCTAGTTTAGCCTGTATGTCTTTTTATCGACTAACTCCAAAGCGGCTCCTTCCCAAACTTCACCAATTAGCATCAAAGCAGCTTTAAAGCAATCCATAGACCTCTGGTCCGCAAATGCTATTAACTTATATCGTCCTTGATACCATCCAGCATCTTGCCGTCGAGGACTTGGTCCGGGAAACTTTTTTCGCACCACTGAGTAGACGCCAGACATCGCGTTCTCAATTTAACCCAAACCTCCCACCCCCCTATTTTTGCTTTGGAACCATACCGTCCAATGCTCCTTTATTAACACAAGGCTATCTGTGCAACTTCAGAGGATGGCAGTTCATCCGGTGATCGTTCCCTTTTTCCAGCTTCAAGAATTCCTTGACCCCATTTTAAGGAATCGCTTTGCTTAGCCGACAACGTGCTTGGGTCGACAGATTCTAATTTCTTTAGGATAAACAAAGCATTTCTGCATTCTTTGAATCCCTTTCGTGAGGGATTACCTCCTTTTGATGTCGTTACCTTAGAAAAGGTTCGACTTGCAAAGTGTCGCCACCTGTCGGCCCGTCTACAGGTCGACTAATTGGGCCTGACTCTTGGTCACTGCCCAAATTCATAACTTCAGTCGATACCCGTCCACTGGGCCCTGAAGTTAGCAACCCAGTGGATGACTTTAAATTTCGCTGCATGGTGGTTTGATTTTCCACCACACGTGAAATTCGTAATAAGTACTTATTACGATGAAATAATCCGCTATTAAAAGAACACGTCCGTTCAGTTCGACGGTTGAATAAAAATTGTGGAAGAGTTAGTATTCTCTTTTCCATTTCCATTTTTCTTTGTTTGCTGGGTTATCATGACTTTGATATTTCTCTGGTTTTGTTTTGTTTTGTTTTTTTTTCTCTGCACATATTATACCATTGTTCATATCCATTAGATATCTGCATAGCTTGTGATGTTGTTATTGCTGTTTTTATATATTTTTAATTGTGTCTATTTTGTTCAAAGAAAAAAAAAATACTTTTTGTTTATATTTACGTTAATTTTGTGTTTAGGTTTATTTTTATTTATTTTCCCCTCTAACTAAACATATGGTGTTGATTCATTTGGAATTACTATAGGCTTCCAAGTAGTAGTCAATAGGCAATAGCAACAGCAGGTCCATAGAAGGTATACTTAAGCAAAACAAGCTGGAGGAGGCGATATAAATATAAATAATTATTTAGGTTAAAAAACATGGGCATTTAGGGAATAGGGAAAAATATTGACTTAAACTTTCCAAAAAAAAAAAAACAATATTACAATTTTATTGGAAGAAAAATGTGCATTTACGTTATTTTTCATATAAGGAAATGAAACAAACTGGTCTATAAAAAACCCCCACTTACGGAATATCATAAAAAACCAACAAATCAATTTACAATTAAAGTTCATAAATGTTTGATTTTATTATCCCATTGAATAAATACCAAATACATAATAAAATTAAAAGAAAAAAAAAACATTTTTTTATGTTCATATTTTTGTTTTGATTTTTTTTTTGTTGTTTTAGCTATGCTCTAAGTTAATAAAGGTTTAAAGTCATGGTCAATTCTAATGGCGGCTTACAAAACAATCTGAGACTACAAAAAAAAAACAATATCAACAGCTTCTGTGTTTACATTGGCTATCATTGTTGCCTCGCCTGTGTTCTCAACTGAATTCTTGTTTTGTTTCTTTGGTTTGTGATCTTTCGTCATGGAGTTTATTTTTTGTTTTGCTTAACTTTTACGATTTTCTTGTCTTATGGTGATTTTATGCAATTACGCCTGCGCAACTTGTTTTTCATACCAAGCAACACCCAAAGCTTTTCGTGGGAATTGTAAAAAAAAGAGCTTTATTCTAAAATGGAAATTAGAAACAATGTTGTAAATCATGTATATAAGGGTGAATCGACCATAAATAAATGGAAAAAATGGACGTTTTCCATAATTTAAAAATATCGAAGGGTAAAATTTTTATTTTGATTATAATCCCTAGATCCACAGTTAATTTTCAACATAAATTTGTATAAATTTTGCGCATTAAAAATTGTTTTATGCTTACACCGAAAAAAAAAAACAAAAAAGATCTTAGAATAAAGATGAAAGAAATGGAAATTAGCAATAATGTTGTAAATCATGTATATGAGGGTGAATCGAGCATAAATAAATGGAAGTTTAAAATCATTTTTATTCTGATTATAATCCCTAGATCCACCGTTAAATTTCAAAATAAATTTGTTAACAAATTGTTTTATACTTACACCGGCATAAAAAATGTCCTCGAGGTTTTGTATATCCTGAAAAGAAAATAAAACAATCGATAAATTACATAAAATAAATAATTTAATAATTAAAAACATATTTTATTTAATATTAAATACAAAATATCTACAAGGAGCTTATATAGCGAAAATCGTTTAGCATAAGCGATTAAATTGCCACAAGACTTTTACTACTATCTAACATATAATATTAATTACTACGAAGATAAATATAATTTTTGGAAATTATTTAAAGAAAATATATTTGACTCTGAAAAATTTCAATTATTAATAATTTATAAATATCCGTTTAAATGATCTTTTCGCACCCAAAACATCTCACCTTCACATTCCCCTTAGCATATGCATACAAAATATAATTGTATTACTATCATTGCTTTAGCTCACTCTCTTACTACCACTCCATCCAATGACTCTCAAAACTTATCAATGCTTTCCGCATGCCAGCATATACAAAAAGCCACACACACGGCGACAATTCACAACCGCATAGAGGTATACGATATCCCTAAGTATTACCAATAAATACGAAAGATAAGTTATAATCTTTTTTGGATTTATTTTAAGAAAATAATATTTGACTTTGGGAAAATGTTTTTAATTATTAACGGCCTTTTTAAAAATTTCCAGGTAAAAGGTTTGGGAGGGGGTGAGGTGAGGGGAATGGTAGGAGAGGGATGACTGTTTCGCATCTTAAGGAGATGCTCACCTCGGGGCCAAAGGTGGGGGTTAGGAGGTGTCTATAGGTGGGGGATGGGTGTTGCGGGACTTTACATCATGCATACAAAAGGGATGTAATGCGGTACATTGGAGGCTGTCTTGTGCTTTAGGCTGTAGAGCGGGTTGCTGGCGGCTGCTGCTTAAGCTGCGGCAAGTGACACTCCCAGTGACTCTCAAATTTACAATAACTGTTACCATGTCAGCAAATAACCAAAGAAGTCACACTTTGTATTATTACTAGCAGTGTAATGAAACAGAAAATTTGTAATTTGTGATGGACTCCTGATCGTCAATTGAAAATTTGATTCTTGAAGTGTACGAAAAAACAAACGCTAATTGTGGTCGCTGATAGATACCTTTTGGCAAGGTGTGAAAAAGAAAACTAAAACCGAAAGTCCGGGAAAAATGCTGCAAGCTATAAGTTTTCGTATGAATGTCGCATTTACCTGAACATGAGAGACCATACAGTGGGAATAATGATCTGCAAATTTCGTGATTAGTATATCAATAAACGGTTAATAAAGGAAAAAGGTTTATAAAAAAAAGCGGATTTAGTTGCCTTCTACCAATATGGATAATATTTTAATGAGGTTATTTAGGATTAAGCCTCTAGCTTTGAAAAACATCGAGAAATAAATCGAAAGTGACACTTGAAAAAAAAATTTACGGTGATATTAGAAGATTACGTAATCTATATTTTAGGATGCGGGCAATATTATATAAATAATTAAGTAACAAAATTTCTGTAAAAATATGAGATTAGTTTTTTTTTTATTAAATTTAGGATAAGCATTTTTGTGAAATTTGAGTCGGCCTCCGTTGAATAGGTTGGCGCAGGTGATCTTGAGATAGGACTAAATTTTCTTTAAAGGTTAAAGAAAGTGGAGTGCTAGTGGTGTGTAGAGGTGGTTAAAGAGAATTTCGGTCCATAAAAATGTGAACTGAGAAGGGGGTCTATGAAGTCGATTGATGTAGAATTTGGTGGATATAAAAGCGGCTTAGTCAAATATAGCCTAATAGACATTATTTTGGGGATTTTTTGCATCTTTGATTTAAAGTTTTTATAACCCTCCACCAATAGATGGGGGGTATATTAAGCTGTTTGTCGATTGCCCGTGGTGTGTGAACAAGAGGAGCAGGGTGGTGAGGTGTCGAAATATTGCTCTATAGACCCCGTATAGAGATGTATGTATATAGTGTTCTGGGTCGTGGTGAAATTTCTGAGTCCGCGATCTGAGGCATGTCCGTCCGTCGCGTCTTCCGAAAACGAAAATACAAGCGGTATCGACTTAAAACTTGGCAGCAGGAGTAAGTTGTTAATTTGATGTAGGGGGTGTCGGAATGGTATTGCAAATGGGCCATATCGGTCCACTTTGTGTTTACGTTATACGGCCCCCCATAGGATGAGAACGGTACGCCGCCGAAGATTTTGGCATTGGTGGGAGGGTGCCTAATGAAGAAGAAAGCAGAAATGTTGCATCGCGAGTCCGGGCTGAAAGTTTGGGTAGCAGGGTGGTTGGTGGTTAGTGATGAGTTGGTTCGCTAACAAGCGCATGCAAAAATTGGTCGCAGCATCGGTCGCCGATAATTATATATAGCCCCAATAATAAACCGATCCCGCCGATTTGGCGCTGCGAGGCCTCTAAGAGAAGCAAATTTCAATTCGAGTCCGCTGAAATTTGGTAGCATGGGGTTAGTATATGGTGCTGTAACTAACCATTCCAAAAATTGGGTCCACATCGGTCCTATAATTATGATAGGTAGGCCGCGGCCATAGTAAATCCGATCCCCCCGATTTGGATTGCGAAGGCCCGCTAAGAGAAGGCAAAATTTCATCGCGATCCGGCTGAAAATTGGTAGGGCAATGGTATTAGTATATGGTTTCTAACAACCATGCAAATTGGTCCACTATCGGTCCATAATTATAATATAGGCCCCATATAAAACCGAATCCCCAGATTGACCTCCGGAGCACCTTGAAGAGCAAATTCTTCGCCATTCGGTTGAATTTGGTACGTGAATGTTAGTAAATATGGTATTCAAACAACCATCAGGAATTGTTCCTATCAGTCCATAATTATATTAGTAGCTCCATATAAACCGATCGCTAGGTTTTTTGACGCTGGTGCGTGCGCTTGTTTGGAGAGCCAAGAAATTCATACCGGAGTCCGGTGGAGAATTTGGTGAGCGTGGTGGGTTGAGTATAGGTGATATTTGAGACAATAATGCCTTGAAAAATGGTGCGCGCGGTGTGATTGATCAAGTCGCATAATCGATGTTATAGGCCGCCCATATAAGACCGATGCGAGCCGAGATTATGGTTTTGGAGCCGTCTTGTTGGAGGAGGTTGCCAGAATTGTCATCATGCAGAGGGACTTGAAGGGGAGTGAGTTGGAAATTTGTGGAGTGAACAGTATTTCGTAGCGAATTTCTACGCAATCCATGGTGGAGATTTGGCACTGGCGCGAACTTACGGCCGTATATAGCTGTGTTCTGTGTTTTGGGGTCACGCCCCTAGAAGTTTCGTCGTGCCTTGCAGATCCGTTGCATCGCTGTTCTACGTGGAACAGTTTTGGAAAAAGTCCCGCCAAAACGTCCGCGTCTCTATGGGATTGGCGTTCTCCCAAGTTCACTTCCCGTTTGAGGTTAATGGCAATAAGATGGCGGAACTAGGCTTGTGGAATGAAAGCATGGTAACGGAGTGGGGAAACATGTAAACATGTTTTTACGCAACCATGCCTTTTGGTGGGTTGGTGGTGTCGGGGTCCCGCGCTCGGTGGGAAATTATTTATTGATTTTTGGACCAGAACCCCATGGTTGGTGGTAGTGGTGGGTTTGGTGGCGCGCGAGAAAACGAGGATATCTTTTTCTTTGGTAAATGGAGGTATGTGATTGCGCGCACGTTTTCCCCCAGCTCATGGTTCGGGGGCTGCCATCAGCAATAAAATTTTTCACTTAAAAACATGTTTGATATCTGATCAAATTCCTCCAGACTTAATCTGTGATATTATAGAGATAACAACCGGAGCAGCTAAAAAGAAATTGATTATCTGCATGAAATTGCATTATGCAATGCTACGTCAACTTTTCCTGCTATGTGAATCAGAATCGAACGAAAAAATTGGTTTACGGTAAAATCATAACATCCATATACAACAACTCTAACATAGAAGCAAAACATTTGTTATCCTTGCTCAAATTAAATCATGCAAGCGAAGGGTTAATTTTCAGGCAAATTCATGGTTGAAAAGAAAATATTTGGAAAAATATTTCCAAATTTGGAATATATTTCCATTAATAAAAATTTTTTAAAATAGTCACATTTAGGAAATTTATTTCTTATGCCTATACAGGAGTACCTAAGTTTAAAAAACATTTACTAGAATTCTTTGTACAAACATGTCTTATGTTTTGGTTGTGTGAAATCATATATAGGTGTATATATGTAATATAGGAAGCGCCAACATTTGGGTCAGCTTGTAATCTTTCGAGTTATGTATTTTACTATAAAATGGCTTGAGAGCTGTTGGCACTTTGCCAAAAATTTTCGCAAACACAGCAATAGCTTTGCATTAACGCAGATAGCAACAAATATTGCATAACATAGCATATGAGTGTGCAGATTCCTACATAAGGAAAAAAAAGGAGAAGGGAGAATGGGCAAGAAGAAGGGAGAAGAGAGAGGAGAAGTAAATATTTAATATCTAAGTGGGTGGTGAAATAAAAACCATATTGCCAGGAATATTTAATGAGGCTTGTATTCAACCCATGCTGATGGTTCTAAAGGGTTTTGTTCTACATATAGTTCGTTGTTCATTGGTATGGTAAGTTCGAAAACGAACAAGAAATGCTTAGCTCTCTCAAGTTAGCAGTTTGATATAACTGACGGGCTAGCGCAATGCAAAAATATGTGGAAGCTCTCGCCAATGAGAGGGTTTTTACTTTGCCTTAGGGCGCAATTCCGTGACCAACCAGCAACGAAGAACAACACCCCCAAAAATCGTAATAACCGGAGCAATTGGATTCCTCTAAACTCAAATACGCTAGGAGATAGGAAACACAAACTGGGCTAAAGACATTAAACGTTACCTAAGGCAACATGGCCCCATGAGAGTTCATAATTGAGCCTCATCGCAATGCACTGCAAGTGAAACCAAGGACATTTCGGCCTGGTTTTACGCAACACTAGGCCAATAATACTGCACGACACACACACACAAACATATATAACACAAAATATATTCATCGTGCTTGCTCAATAACACGGAAGGCTTATAACGGTAAATAATGCTAAAAGTCTTTATGCTATGTGTGTCTGTCACTGCGTGTGTGTGTATGGTGAATGCTAGTTATGTGCATTTTTATACTGTTTATGGCATTATCCCCATGCTTATTGTTTTGGTTGTTGGTGTTTTTTTGCTAATATTTTGTCTTTTTTTTTGCTATGGCAGTGCTGATGATTGCCGAAGTAGGGGTCGGTCGTAATGGCATTCAAGGCTTTCGTTTATACCGATATTCTGTTGTTTTGGACAATTGTTTCCAGTCCGTAAAGCGCTTCCTACCCCGATTGCTGTGATGTTTCTTTAGACGTGTAGGGTTGGTCAGGCAAATACAAAATGCAAAAATTAAACACGTGACCCGCACCGACCTTGGGTTCAGTGAAAACTGGGGTCGAAGGTAATGGAAAGTCTACTGTTTTCAATGTATTATGATAGTTATATGAGTTTGTGAAGTGAGTGATGTGTATGTGTTTTTTGGTAATGCACATTTTTGGTGGGCGTCAGTAGTCGTACGTAGTTGTCAATTATTGGCTAGTGCGGTGTTGAAATGACGAAACAAAAGTAGACGACGACGATGGGGTGATGATGGACGACGACTACATGGATCATCTAAATTGGGCTAAATGTCTTTCCTCAACGATTTATTCGCTATGCCGACGTTTGTTGCAATTTCATCGGCGGGCACAATTGCCCCCGTATACAAAAAGCAGGATATACACATTCATAGTACATATGGACATTTACAGGGACAAATACATACGGGATATGTATCTGTGCAAGTATTTCGAATATCGAAATGAAAAATTATGTGGAAATGAAAATGAACTTTTCTGAGAATACTAATACAAGGTGGATAAGGACTTGTTCTCCCAGCAAATAAGAAAGTAAAGAATTCTTATATTGAATATTTTTTTTTGTTTCTTCTGTTATGCCTAATTTTTTAAACAAGGTGAAGGTAATACAAATTATCGCAACAGAATAGTGAAGCCCATGGCTTTAGATCAAATAAAACCTTGATTAAATTTTGTTGATAGTGGAAAATCGTTTTAACAAAACTTTAGTGAGATTACTCGAAGCAATTACCATTTGCTTGGAAAGTCATCACTAAATTAATGATCCTCAGATCAAAATTTCCTAAATGACCGCAGGTTTGAAATTTGGTCCATGAATGACGGTTAAACCACAGAAAATTCTACCAAAAAATGGTGGATTTTTTTTAACAGTTTGGTAAAGATTGGTAGAATTCTTGATGTTTTTGGTAGATGTTTGGCCAAAAAATATTCCTCCACGCTAGGAGGTACTTCACAAATTTTCTATAGAAATAACATTTTGACAAAATTCCTAATTAGAAATAAAAATTTTAACAAAATTTTGACAAAAATTTTCCTTAAAAATGATATAACATTTTGTACAAAATTTTCTTATAGAAATAAAAATTTTGACAAAAGTTTTTAATCAGTAAATAAAATTTTGACAAAATTTTGTATAAGACATAAAATTTTGAGCAAAATTTTCTATAGAAATAAAATTTTGACAAAGATTTTTCTATAGAAATAAAATTTTGAACAAAATTTTCTATAGAAATAAAATTTTGACAAAATTTTCTATTAGAAATGAAATATTTTTGCAAAATTTCTATAGAAATAAAATTTAAACAATTGTTTTTAATAGAAATAAAGTTTTTGGGCCAAAACATTTTTTATAGAAAATAAAAATTTTGAAAAAATTTTCTAAAAGAATATAATATTTTGACAAAATTTTCTATAGAAATAAAATTTTGACAAAATTTTCTATAGAAATAAAATTTTGAGAAAATTTTCTATAGATGTAAAATTTTGAGAAAACTTTCTCTAGAAATAAAATATTGACAAAAATTTCTTTAGAAATAAAATTTTCGTAATATTTTCTATAGAAAAAATAAAATTTTGACTAAAAATTTTCCTATATGAAATAAAATTTTGACAAAGATTTTCTATTAAGAAATAAAATTTTTTGACAATTTTTCTATAGAAATAAAATTTTTGATAAAATTTTCCATGGAAATGAAAATGTTTTACAAAATTTTCTATAAAAATAAAATTTTGAACAAAATTTTCTAATAGAAATAAAATTTTGACAAAATGTTTATAGCGAAAATAAAGTTTTTGGACAAAATTTTTTAAATAGAAATAAAATTTTGAAAAAAATTCTAAATTATATAAAATGTTTGACAAAAAATTTTCTATGAAATAAAATTTTCGTGTATTGTTTTTTATTGTTCTTATTTGTTGTTTTTTTGAAATAAATTGTTTTTTGTTTTTTTGATAAAGTTTTTGGAAAAAAAAAAATTCCTATAGATAAAAAATTTTGACAAAAATTTTTTTTTATAGTAATAAAGTTTTGAGCAAATGAATTTCTTTAATAGAAATAAAATTTTGAAAAAAAATTTCTAAAATATTAAATTTTGGAACAAAATGTCTTATAAGAAATAAAATTTTCGTGTTTTTGTTTTTTATTGTTTATTATTTGTTGTTTTTTTGATAATTTTATTTTGTTGATAAAATTTTCCTATAGAATTAAAATTTTGACAAAAATTTTTCTATTAAGTAAATAAAATTTTCACAAAATTTTGCCATAGAAATTAAAATTTTGACAAAATTTTCTATAGCAATACAAATTTTTTACAAAATTTTCTACAGAAATAAAATTTTTGACAAAATTTTCTAATAAAAATACCATTTTTGACGAAAATTTTCTTATAGAAGTAAACATTTTGAAAAAAAAATAATTATAGTAGAATTAAAATTTTTACAGAATTTTCTATAGAAATAAAATTTAAAAAAAATATATAGTAATAAAATTTGGAGAAATAAAATGTTCACAAAATTTTCTATAGAAATATAATTTTGAGAAAATTGTCTATAGAATAAAATTTTGACAAAAGATTTTTCTATTAGAAATAAAAATTTTGACAAATTTCTATAGAAATGAAACTTTTGATTAAAATTTTCGTATAGAAAATAAAAATTGACAAGATATTTTATAGAAATAAATTTTGTACACACAGTTTTATAGAAATTAAATTTTGACAATATTTTTCTTGAAATAATAATTTTTGACAAATATTTTCTATAGACTAAAAATTTTGAAAAAAAAATTCTATAGAAAATAGTGTTTAATTCTTAAAAAATTCTTTAGCTATAGATATACCAATTTCAAATTTCCAAAAAATTTTCTATAGAAAATAAAAATTTTGGACAAAATTTTCTGTAGAATATAAAAATTTTGAGCAAAATTTTCTATAGAAATAAAAATTTTTTGAGAAATCTTTCTCTTAGGAAAAAAATATTGACAAAACTTTCTATAGAAATACAATTTTCGTAATATTTGCTATAGAAAAATAAAATTTTGACTAAATTTTCTATAGAAATAAAATTTTGACAAAATATTCTATAGTAAAATAATTTTGACAAAATTTTAAATGGAAATAAAATTTAATAAATAGTAATAAAATTTTGACAAAATTTTCTATAGAAATAAAATTTTGACAAAAAATTTTCTTATAGAAATAAAAATTTTTGACAAAATTTTCTATAGAAATAAAATTTTGACAAAATTTTCTATAGAAATAAAATTTTGACAAAATTTTCTATAGAAATAAAATTTTAACCAAAATTGTTTTATAGAAAAAAAATAAAGTTTTGCCAAAATTTTTATAGAAATAAAAATTTTGAAAAAATTTTTTGTGGGTGAAAGATATAATATTTTGACAAAATTTCTATAGAAATAAAATTTTGACAAAATTTTCTATAGAAATAAAATTTTGAGAAAATTTTCTATAGATGTAAAATTTTGAGAAAACTTTCTCTAGAAATAAAATATTGACAAAAATTTCTTTAAGAAATAAAATTTTGATAAAATTTTCCAATGAAAATAAAATGTTTACAAAATTTTCTAATAGAAATAAAATTTTGAACAAAATTTCTATAGAAATAAATTTGACAAAAATGTTTTTATAGAAATTAAAGTTTTGACAAAATTTTTTATAGAAAAATTAAAATTTTGAAAAATTTGCCCTAAATAATATAAAAATTTTGACAAAATATTCTATAGTAAAATATTTTGACAAAATTTTAAATGGAAATAAAATTTTGACAAAATTTTGTATAGAAATAGCATTTTCAACAAAATTTTTTATAGAATAAAATTTTGACGAAAAGTTTTTATAAAATGAAAATTTTGACAATATATTTCTATAGATAAAAATTTTGGAAACAAAAATTTTCTATAGAAATAATATTTTTGACAAAAATTTTTGTATAGATAAATAAATGTTTACAAAATTTTTCATAATAGAATTAAATTTGGACCAAAATTTTCTAGAAGAAATAAAGTTTTGACAAAAAATTTTCTAAGAGAATTAAATGTTGAACAAAATTTTTATAGGAATACATTTGGGATAAGCATTTTCTAATAGAAATATCAATTTTGATAATAATTTTGTTATAACATTATAAATTTTGACAAAATTTTCTATAGAAAATAAAAATGTTTACAAAAATTTTCTAAATAGATGTAAAAGTTTGAGAAAACTGTCTCTTAGAAATAAAAAGTATTGACAATTTCTTTCTATAGAAATAAATTTTTCGTAATATTTTCTAAATAGACAAAAAAAATTTTGACAATTTTCTATAGAAGTTAAAATTTTGAAGCAAAACTTTTATTTGAATAAAATTTTTGTAAATATTTTTTCTATAGAAAAAATAAAATTTTGAACAAAAATTTTCTATAGAAATAAAATTTTGAGAAATCTTTTCTCTAAGGAAATAATAATTTTGACAAAATTTTCTTTAGAAATAAATATTTCTAATAAAAAATTGACAAATTTTTTATAGAAATAAACTTTGACAACATTTTTCTATGGAATTACCAATTTTGACAACAAATTTTCTATAAGAAATTTTCATTAAAAAGCAGGATCCTCGCTCTTTCTACAGCCACAATTGTTATGCAAAATCTGTGGAATCATTAATCCGCGCTGGACTTTGGCGCTCTGAGACATTTTGGAGAGTAGGGTAATAAAGGTAAGAAAGTCTTAATACTGAATCGACAAGTTTATGAAATTTCCGAAATTTTTTGAAATAAATAAAATTTAAAGAAACTACAAGCGTAATTATTTTTTTGCATTATACTAATCAACAAAAAAAAATTTTTTGATGCAACATTATTATGATCGTATAAGAATGTTTTGTTATAAAAACGGAAGAAAATTTTGCCTTAAAATATGGCAATTTTTTTTAATTTCATTAAAAGTTTAATGGTAGAAAATTTAGATTTTTCTAAAAAATATTGGACAATTGTTGTTGATGTTATGTTAGTTTTGAGTGCTATTGTTTGGTTTGCGTTTATGTTTAGAGCTCTTCTTAATGCTGGCATGGAGAATAGTTTTTAGAAGTCACTTCGTAGAGTATTCAAGTAAGAGATGAGAGAGAGAGGAGAGAGCGAGATAAAGCAACGGCCGTAATAGGATTGTATTTTTGTGATGGTAAACGATAGTGTGGTGGATGGTTTTATGTTTCTACAGTGAACTTTTTAAACGATCAGTTAGTCAAAATAAATTTTTTCTAAATCGTTATTTTGCAAACAACATATTTGCGAAAATGTGCATATTAATTGCGCGAATATATAACTATTATGAAGCTTGGAACATGTTTCAGGTGAATGCGTATTCGTTTTCTGAGTGTGGGAAATCCGGGTTTTTTCGACTAAAGATTTTTTGGTAAATAATGTTTTCTTTAGATATGGCGAAATGCTTTAATTTTTTAGATTTGATTTTAGATGATTTAGATTTTGTGGAGAAAATTTATTTTTTTTTAAGAATTGACGTTGTTTTGAGTGACGTTGTTTGTTTGATGGTTTGTAATGTGGGTTTTACCTGCATGGG
>PGFW01056534.1:0-12176 GCA_003123925.1 Haematobia irritans | reverse complement strand
AATATCTTGTATTCGCCGTTTGTTGCATTTTTGGTTTGCCTAAGCTTATTCTGCGGCCCCAAGTCATCGGTGGCGAATATTTTACGGCACGCAATACGCTAGTGCTACGGGGCAAAATGTTTTAAAAAACAAGTTTTTTAAATGTTTTGCTAAAAAAATGCACAAATAAAAAAATTTCGCCATTTACCAAAAAATTTCTGTTGAAGTGAACACCACCACCACCACCACCATCAAATAAACCAAAATAAAAAAGGACGAAACAACATCAAAACTTTTTTGGGCAAAGTGCTCGTGTATTCGCTATTTAAATATGCAAAAAGACAGCAATTTACATAAATTTTCGCCAAATTTAGAGCAATTTTGGCTCATCACAAGGCCTCCCCCATTTGGAGGTGGTGGTGAGTAAAATTTCCGGCAACAGTTCTGTATTTTCCTCCCACCACCCATTTGCATTACCAACGGTACCAGATTGCGACATGGAGGCAAACGGCATTTGTACGTAAGTAAACTTTTAAAATGGGGACTTTTAAAACTTTTTTGAGTAAACAAAAATAAAAAAAAAGAAAAACAGCTGAACTTGTATAATGGAGCCAGTGTTTATTGCTGCACTCTACATTTCGGTGGGTTTTGTAATAGAGTTGAGTTTCAGGTTTGTTTTGGTTTGTGGACGTCCAACAAAATGTCCAATTTGCCAAATTTTTAAATTCCTTTCGTCTTTTCAGGGGTTTTGGACAGATGTATGGGGGAATACTAAAATCGACATAGAAGATGAATTTCAATCGATGTCTATATAAGATGTAACAGGGATATTTACGGCCGTAAGCTCGGCCAGCCGAAGCTTTATGACTCGTCCACATGGCATTAGGTAGAAACTTCTACTAAAGACTGTCATCCAAAATCGAATTACCTGGGGTTGCCGGGTAAACTTGCCGAAGAAGGTCTTGTCATTGCTGCTTTACATAGAGATCGGGCAGCACTCAGCCGGTAAGAGAAGTTGTAAGTTAATCCATACGTGGTATATATATAAACTAAAGAGCAAATTAAATACGCTATTATATTCAATTTGACAAAATTTTTTTTAGAAGTTACAATTTTGACATAATTGTCTCATAGAAAAAAAAATTTTTGTCAAACGTCTATAGAGATAAAAATTTAACAACTTCTCTAAGAAATAAATTTTTGACAAAAATTTTCTAAGAAAAAAATTTTGACATTAATTTTCTCCATGGAAATAAATTTTTCTATAGGAAGGTTCAAATTTTGACAAAATTTTCTATAGAAATAAAATTGACAAAATTTTTATAGAAATAAAATTTTTGATAAATTTTCTATAAGAAATAACATTTTGACAAATTTTAAAAAAAAAATAAATTGACAAAATTTTCATATAGAAATAAAATTTTAAACAAAATTTTCTATTAGAAATAAATTTTGACAAAATATTTCTTATAAAAACATAAAATTTGGACAACATTTTCCTATAGAAATAAATTTAGCAAAATTTATTCTAAGAAATAACAATTTTTGACAAAGTTCTAAAGAAATAAATTTTAACAAAATTGTCTATAGAAATACAATTTTTCACCACAAATTTTTCTAATTTAGAAATAGACATTTTAACATAATTTTCGATAGAAAATAAAATTTTTACAAAAATTTTCTACAGAAAATAAAAATATTAACAAAATTTCTATAGAAATAAAAATTTGAAAAACAATTTCTAAGAAATGAAAATTTTGACAAAAATTTTTCATAAGCAATAAAATTTTCTATAGAAGTAAAAAATTTTGACAAAATTTTCTATTAGAAATAAAATTTTGAACAAAATTTCATAAAGAAATAAAATTTGACAAAGTTTTCTACAAGATATTAAAATTTTGACAAAACATTGTCGTATAGCAATAAATTTTCCTAGAAATAAAATGTTAACATAATTTTCTATAGAAATAAAATTTGACAAAGTTTTCTAAAGAAATAAAATTTTGAAAAATTGTCTATAAATAAAATTTTAACAAAAATTTTTCTTTAAGAATAAAATTTTGACAAAATTTCTATAGCAAATAAAATTGAAGAAAAAATTTCTAAGATATAAAATTTTGACATAATTTTTGTAAGAAATAATAAATTATTCTATAGAAAATAAATTTTACAAAAATTTTCTATAGAAATAAAATTTTCTTGACAAATTTTCTAAAAAAAAAAATTTTACAAAATTTTATAGAAATAAATTTTGACAAAATTTTCCATATAAATTAAAATTTTGACAACATAGAATTAACATTTTTACAAAATTTCTATAGAAATAAAATTTTGACAAAATTGTCTTATAAGAAAATACAATTTTTTACAACATTTTCTATTGAAATAAAATTTTTTAAGAAATAAAATTTTGACATAGTTGTACTATGAAATAAAATGTTGACAAAATTTCTATAGAAATAAAATTAGTGACAAAAATTTTTTATTAGAAATAAATTGTGACTAAGTTTTCTATGGAAATTAAAATTTTAAAAAAAGTTTCCATAGAATTAAAATTTTGATAACATTCTAATATAAATGAATTATGACAAAGACTTTTCTGTTGAAATAAAATTTTGACAATTTGTTCTATAGAAATAAAATTTTATCAAAATTTTCTATAGATATAAAATTTTGACACATTTCCTATAGAAATAAAATTTTGCAAAGTTTTTATAGAAGATAAAATTTTTTGGACAAAATAAAACGATTGGTTAGATTATTTTTGGCTCGAGTTGGCGACCATATTATGAACCGATTGTTAGCGGTCAACTATAATAATACCACGTATCAAATTTCAACCGGATCGGATGAATTTTGCTCCCTCAAGAGGCTTGGTCAAATCTGGGAGATCAGTTTATATGGGGGGGCGGCTATATAATAATTATGGGACCGATATTGAACACAACTTTTGCATGGTGATAGATAACCATATATTAACACCACGCCTAACAAATTTCCAAACGATCGGATGAATGTTTGCTCCTTCAAGAAGATCCCGCAAGCCAAATCTGAGCGTTCGGGGCGGATTTATATGGGGGCTATACGTAATAAGTGGTCCGATATGCCCATTTTGTAATACATTCCGACCTACATCGAATAACAACTAGTTATGGCAAGTTTTAAGTCGATAGCTTGTTTCGTTGCGAGTTAGCGTATTTCAACAGACGGACGGACACGCTATAAAATACGACTCACCACACCACTACCCAGAATATAATATTTACTTTATGGGTCTATAGAGCATTTTTCGATGTGTTACAAACGGAATTTACAAGCTTAATATTACCCCCATCCTATGGTGGAGGGTCATAAAAAGTCCGGAGTAAGCTCGGAAACGCTTGAAACCGGATTGTCGAAAATTTCAGAAACGCAGAATGTTGATCATTGTGAGAGGGGGGGGCTGAAAGTTGATATTTCTGTCCTTCTTGCCCGCATTTGAAAAATTTGGATTAAAAGTTCTGCAATTTGCGATTGAATTTTTTTTCAAGGAAAGTTAAGGGTTGGCTGTCTAGACAAAGATCGCAAAATTTATTTTTGGAATTAAAAAATTGTTCAATGGTGGGGGGGGTTCCACCCCTTTTGCAGAACTTTTTAAAGACAGTGGAAAAAACTAAATCTTCGAGCTTACGGGAAATTTTAAAAACGAAACCTGGGGGAGGTTAGTAACTTAATATGAAGTACCTGACTTTTTTAGTCGTTGGTCGCGGGAAGGAGACCTCTTCATGTGGCCGACTTTTTACATTAAATAGTTACAGTTAAAAAAATTTTACGATTTATTTTTAATGTAAAAGGACGCGTAAGGAGTTACGCGTAATTAATATGGCGAGTACCTGATTTTGTGGATATTGGGAAGAGGTCCTCCCCTTGTCATGCTTTTGAAAATTGGATTATTGTTTCTCCCGACTTCCTTTTGACATTTCAGAGAAGGTTGGGGGTGGCCACAATTCAATTCGATATTTTTTTGATATTTAAATTTTCCTACGTTTTTTAGTATAATTTTTGGATCATTTTTTGGGATTTTCTCGGATGTTTTTTTAGTATATTAACCCTAAACATGCCAATATCAACGATTCCGCCAAAAAAAGTATAATATGCAAATTTGTAAAAAAAACATTAAAATTTAGTTCAAAAAAATTTATGTGTTTTTTTAATAGTAGTTGTATATTAAAAATTTGACATGCTGCGCCAATTAAAATAAGTTTATTACAATTTAAACAGAATTTGATATGAGTAGAAATATATTTATATTTTTTACATTACACAGCTTTTTTACCAACATTACCTTCATCTCTGGTAAATAATCTTAGCGTTTAGGTTAGTTAGGTGGCCAGCCGCATGTATTCAGGTTCACTTAGACTATTCAGTCCATTGTTGATACCACATTGTGAACTTTCTCTCTTCTCACTGAGTGCATGCCCCAATCTCCATGTTAAGCTTTCAATGAAAGGGACCTCCTTTTAATAGCCGAGTCGAACGGGATTCCACATTGCAGTGATTGGGGGGGGGGGGGGGGGGGGGGGGGGGGGGGGGGGGGGGGGGGGGGGGGGGGGGGGGGGGGGGGGGGGGGGGGGGGGGGGGGGGGGGGGGGGGGGGGGGGGGGGGGGGGGGGGGGGGGGGGGGGGGGGGGGGGGGGGGGGGGGGGCGGGGGGGGGGGGGGGGGGGGGGGGGGGGGGGGGGGGGGGGGGGGGGGGGGGGGGGGGGGGGGGGGGGGGGGGGGGGGGGGGGGGGGGGGTGGGGGGGGGGGGGGGGGTTTTGGGGGGGGGGGGGGGGGGGGGGGGGGGGGGGGGGGGGGGGGGGGGGGGGGGGGGGGGGGGGGGGGGGGGGGGGGGGGGGGGGGGGTAACCACTTAGAGAAAATTTTTTGAAACCCTCAGAAATATCAGCAGCATTACTGAGGTGGGAAAATCCACCGCTGAAAAACTTTTTTTGTTTCGGTCGAAGCAGGAATCGAACCACACTTTGTGTATACAAGGCGGGGCCGATTGCTAAGCCATTGGTTGTATCTTTAAAGATACAAACCAAATGGTTAGGGATTATGAATTCAAATTACGGTGTAACTGATTTTAGATATTAAGAGGGAAGGAGACCTTCTTCTTGCCTCACATTTTTGAAATTGAAAAAAAAGTTCCCAGATTTTCTTGGAAATTTTCCAGGAATCGTTGATTTTTCGATATTTGATCGGCGGAACAAGGGCGAAAGCGAAAGGACGTCCTTAAAAAAATAAGTGGGGATGGAGCGAAGGAGGACGAGAGGCACCTTGTTCGCATGCGACAACTTTTTACATAATTATTCGTATTTGCACCAGGTTTCCGCTCTACACCCTCAAAAAAATAAAAAATGCGCTTCTGTAAAATATTGGAGGTTAATCGCATTTTTGCTGCCAAGATATATAGTTTCAGGATTGCGTCAAGGCAAAATGACGCATTACCCAATATTTTACAGAAGCGATTTTTATTTTTTGAGAGTGTAGAGCGAAACCGCTGTGCAAATACAAATATTATGCTACAAAGTTCCCTCGAACAAGGGTGCCTCTCGTCTTCTTCGCCTCCTCCCCAACTATTTTTTAAGGAAGACGTCCTTTTCCTTTCCCCTTTTTCCCGATCAAATATCCGAAAAATCAAAACATTCCCTGAAAATTTCGAATGAAAATCTGGGAATTTTTTTTCAAGTTTCAAAATGATGGAGGCAAGGAGAAGGTTCCTTCCCCTCTTAATATCTAAAAATCCAGTTAGCACACGTTTGAATTCATTAATCCCATAACCATTGGTTGTATTCTTAAAGATACAACCACATGGTTAGCATGCCCGCCTTGTATACACAAAGTCGTGAGCGTTCGATTCCTGCTGTCGATCCGAAAACCAAAAAGTTTTTTTCAGCGCGATGGATTAATCCCACCTCAGTAAATGCTGCTGAATATTTCTGAGGGTTTCCCAAAATTTCTCTAAGTGGTTTCCTGCCATGTGAACGCCGTTCGGATCGGCTAATAAAAGGAGGTCCTTGTCATTGAGCTTAACATGGAATTTGGCAGCACTCCAGTGATAAGAGAGAAGTTCACCAAATGTGCTTATCAGCAATGACTGAACTAGTTCTAAGTGAGCCTGATACATCGCGCTGCCACCTAACCTAACCTAAACCTAAGATTATTTACAGAGATGAAGGTAAATGTTGGTAAAAAAACTGATGTAATGGTAAAAATATATATATTCTCTTACTCATGATCAAATTGTTTTAAATTGTAATTTAAAAACTTATTTTAATTGCGCAACTGCCAATTCTTTAATATACAACTACTATTAAAAAACAACATAAAATTTTTTCTGGAACAATTATGTTTTTTTTTAAATTTTGCCAATCATTATTATACTTTTTTTTGCGGAATCGGTGATATTGGGCATTTTAGGGTTATATAATCTAAAAAACATCCGAGAATAATCCCCAAAAAAAATGATCCAAAATTATACTAAAAACGTAGGAGAAATATTTAAAATATCAAAAAAAATATCGAAGAATTATGTGGCCACGCCCCAACCATTCTCTGAAAATGTCAAGGAAAGTCGCGCGAAACATATCCCCAATTTTCAAAAAAGCATGACAAGGGGGAGGACCTCTTCCCATATCACAAAATCACGTATCCCATATTTTAATTAATACGTAACCTCCTTACGCGTCCTTTTTAATTACAAATAAAAAATAAAATTTTACTGAAAAAAAAACGGCCACATGAGAGGGTCCTCCTTCCCGACCAAACGACTTAAAAAATCATGGACTCATATTAATTACATAACCTCCCCCATTCGTAAATTTCCTTCGTATTAGTCTAATAATTTTAGTTCCACTGTACTTTAAAAAAGTCGTGCAAAAAGGACCCCCCCTCCCTCCATTAATACAATAAAATAAATTTGCGTACTAGACACAACCCTAACTTCCTTGAAAATCACTAATGCAGAACTAACCACCAAAATGTCGGGGCAAGAAGGGATCGAAAATATCAATTTTCATACCATGATCACATTACTGGCGTTTCCTGAAAATTTTCGAGCAAATCGCGTTCAGCCAGTTTTCCAGCTTACCCGGACTTTTTATACCTCCACCATAGGATGGGGTAATTACTTTTGTAATTTCCGTTTGTAAACACATCGAAAAATTGCTCTAAGACCCATAAAGTGATATAATATTTCTGCGGTAGTTGTGGTGGTGGAGCTCGATTTTAAGCGTGTCGTTCCGATCTGTTGGAAATCACGCTAATTCCAAACGAAACAAGCTATCGACTTATTAAAATTTGCCATAACTAAGTTGTTATTGATGTAGGGTCGGAATGGTATTAGCAAATGCGGCCATATCGGGACACTTTTACGTTATAGCCCCCATATAACCCGACCGCCTCAGATTTTGGGCTTGCGGATCTTCTTTGGAGGAGCAAAATTCAGTCCGATCCGTTTTGAAATTTGCGTACGTAGTGTTAATATATGGTAATCTATCAACCATGCCAAAAAGTTGGTTCATATCGGTCCATAATTATATATAGCCCCATATAAAACTGATCCCCAGATTTGACCAGAGCCTCTTGAGGGAGCAAATTCATCCGATCGGTTGAAATTTGATACGTGGTATTATTTATATGACCGCTAACAATGGTTCATAATCCATCGGTCGCCACTCGAGCCCAAAAATAATCTACCATCGTTTTATTTTGTCAAAATTTTATCCTATAGAAAACTTGTTCAAAATTTTACATTTCTATAGGAATTGTTTGTTCAAAATTTTATATCTATAGAAAATTTTGTCAAATTTTATTATCTAATAGAAAATTTTGTCAAAATCTGTTATTTCAACAGAAAACTTTTGTCATAATTTCATTTATATAGAAAATGTTATCAAATTTTAATTCTATGGAAAACTTTTTTTTAAAATTTATTTCCATTAGAACACTGTAGTCACCAAGTTATTTCTATTAAAAAATCTTTGTCACATTTTATTTCCTATAGAAAATTTTGTCCAACATTTTATTTCAATTAGACAACAATATGGTCAGCAATATTTAGTTCTTATAGAAAATTTTATTTCAATAGAAAATGTCTTGTAAAATTGTTAATTTCTATAGACAATTTTGTCAAAATTTGTATTTCTATTAGAAATTTTCGTAAAAATGTTATTCTTAGATGTTTGTCAAAAATTTTAACTTATATGGAAAATTTGTCAAATTTATTTCTATAGAAATTTTGTGAAAATTTTTTTTTTTTTTAGAAAATTTGCAAATTTTATTATCTATAGAAAATTTTGTCAAAATTTTATTTCTATAGAAATTTTATTCTTACAAAATTATGTCAAAATTTTATTATCTTAGAAATTTTTCAAAATTTATTTTATTAGAAAATTTTGTCAAAATTTATTTCTTAAGAAAATTTTGTTAAATTTATTTATAGGACAATTTTGCTCAAATTTTATTTCTTTAGAAAACTTTGTCAAAATTTCTATTTTCTATAGAAAATTATGTTCATTACATTTTATTTCTTTGGAAACATTTTATTGCTATAGACAATTTTTGTCCCCCAATTTTAATTTCTTAGAAAACTTCTGTCAAAATTTTATTTCTTTAAAAATTTTGTCCAAAATTTTATTTCATATAGAAAAAATCGTTTGTCAAATTTTTACTTCTATGAGAAAATTTATTTTTTAGAAATTTTGTTCAAAATTTTATTTCTTAGAATTTTTTTTCCACAAAATTTTATTTTCTATAAAAATTTTGCTTAAATTTTTATTTCTTAGAAAAATTTTGTAAAATTTATTTCTATTGAAAAAATTATGTTAAATGTTATTATTTCTACTAGAAAATTGTTGGTCAAAATTCTCATTTCTATAGACAATTTTGTAAAATTTTATTTCTTAGAAAACTTTGTCAATTTTATTCTTAGGAATTTTTGTCAAAATTTATATTTCTATAGAAAATGCTTTGTCAAAATTTTAATTCTATTTTTATAGAAAATTTTGCAAAATTTTATTTCTTATAGAAAATTTTGTTAAATTTTATTTCTATAGAAAATTATTGTCAAAATTTATTTTTTTTTTAAATTATGTCCAAAAATGTTATTTCTATTAGAAAATTTATATCCAAAATTTTATTTCATATAGAAAATTTTTGTTCAAAATTTTATTTTCTATAGAAAATTTTGTCAAAATTTGACTTCTATAGAAAATTTTATTTCTGCAGAAAATTATTCAAAATTTTTTCTTAGAAAATTTTGTCAAAATTTTATTTCTTAGAAAAGTTGTCTAATTTTTTTTTTATAGACACCACAGCAACCCGCTCGTTTTTTGACCAAAATTTTTTTTTCTATAAGGACAATTATGTCAAAATTGTTTTATACTTCTATAAAAAATTTTGTCAAATGAAATTATATACGTATTTAATTTTGCCTCTTTTTAGTTTAATATATCAACCACGTATGGATTAAGCTTACCAACTTCTCTTACCGCTTGAGTGCTGCCCGATTCTATGTAAAGCACAAGGACAAGGGGACCTTCTTCGGGCAAGTTTCACCGCTAACCCAAGTAATTTCGATTGTGGAATGGGACAGTCTTTTAGTAGAAGTTTCTACGCAATCCATAGTGGAGAGCTACATAACTTCGGCCTGCCGAGCTTACGGGCCGTATATACTTCGTTACATCTTATATAGACATCGAATTTGAGATTCATCTTCTATGTCGATTTTGTAATTCTTCCATTACATCATGTCAAAAACCTGAACAGGACGAAAGGAATGAAAAAATTTTTTTGGGAGAAAATTTTGATAATTTTGTATTGGACGTCCACAAATCATAACAAACCTGAAACTCTATTACTATATAAACCCACCAAGATGTAGAGCTACAGCAATAAAACACTGGCTCCATTATACAAGTTCAGCTGTTTTTTTTTTTGTCAAAAAAAGTTTTAAAAGTCCCCATTTTAAAAGTTTACTTACGCAACAAATGCCGTTTTGCCTCCATGTCGCAATTTGTACGTGGTAATGCAATGGCTCGGTGGTGGTGGGGACGGAAACTGCAGAACCAGTTTGCCGGAATTTACTCACACCACCTCCAAATGGGGGAGGCCTTGTTGTATGAGCCAAAGTTGCTCTAAATTGGCAAAATTTATGTAATATTGCTGTCTTTTGCATATTTAAATATGCTGAATACACGAGCACTTTGCCCAAAAAAGTTTTTGATGTTGTTTACGTCCTTTTATTTTGTTTATTTGATGGTGGTGGTGGTGGTGTTCACTTACACAGAAATTATTTGGTAAATGTATTCCCTTTTTTGCATTTTTTGCTAAATTGCCAAGTAATGGTGGGCGAATATTTTAGGCAAAAGCTAAGTGTACGGGAAAATGTTTAAAAACAATTTTTTAAATTGTTTGCTAAAAGATGCAAAATAAAAAATTTGTTACCACTAAATAAATCGTCAAGTTAGCAAGTTTAAATGTGTGGGCCAGTAAAATTGAAATTAGCGAGATTTTATTAGGTTTTGTGGACTTGAATTTATTATTGTTGAGGTAACTGAGTAAAATCGATTATAAAATTTAAAATTTTGAAAATTTAAATAGCTTCTTGTTACAAAAAAGTTAATTCATTATGTAGGAAAGAATTAAGAAAGTTTCTATGAGTCGAGCCGCTACCGACTATATTTTATCCTCGTCACTGTTAAAGACGAAAATTTTCAAATCCTTCAAATTTTGTTGGGAGCTATTAAGGTTTTCTTTGGGATTGTTTCTTGGAATGGGACGGAGAATAAGGAATTACTGTGTTTTGTGTTTAATTTATTTATTCAGAAGTGACACGTGGTTTTTTAATGGCTAATAAACAAACAAGTATATAAGCGTCGTTCGGCCGGGCCGAATCTTACATACGTACCACCATGAATAAAAATATACTAGTTCCTTTGAAAATTTTCAGGGGGGTTTGATGACAGATATTTTTCAGCATATCAGTTCAACAGTTGCTTCCCGAGCATAAATGTAATGATTTTACCTATTGAAGACTCAGATCAGATTCTGGATTTATATGAACGCATTTTCCAAGTTTAATTAAATATAATTTAAAAAGATAGACATTTTTGTCCAAATTTTATTTTTATAGAACAATTTTTGTCAATTTTTTTTGTTAAGAAAGTAGCCAAATTTTATTCTATAGAAAATTTAGCCAAAATTTTATTCGTAGAAAATTTAGCTAAATTTTATTTCTATAGAAAATTTAGCAATTTTTTTTTTCTATAGAAATTTAGCCAATTTTGTTTCTTCTATTAGAAAGTTATTTGCAAGTTTAATTTCTTTTAAATTTTACATAATTTTGTATCTTTTTTAAGATTTTTTAAGCTTTATTTCTTTGAAAAATTTATTCTATGAAATTTTTGTTAAAATTATTACTAGCTACTACAAATTTTTGTGTCAAAATTTATCTTATACAGAAAAATTTTATCAAAATTATTGAAAATTACGATTTGACGAAAATGGCCAAATCAATCCAATTCCATTTTTGTCGACCCATCTCGACCTAAATTTAAAGTTTTAAATTATTTTTTGATATTTGGTCGAATCGGACCAAAATGGCACAACCTGGGCCTTTACAATGGACCGATAAAAAACTGATAAAAACTTAAATCTATTTTGTGGGGTCTAACATGTCAGATATATTTTTCAATTTGACGTATAATTGGGCTATGCCAAAACATGGAGGGACACACAACCTATTCAGTAATCTTATTTTAGTTCTAAGAATCTAGACGCCCGCATCGGAGCGGCAGTTTATATAGGGTGTATATTAAAAAAAACTGTACGATTCACAATAATATTCGTGCACACATCCTTTTATGGTCCTTAGAATACATCTAGATTTCCAATTCAGGATAAAAACTTACGGAAGTCTGAGAAGATTCCAAGAAAGTAAAATACGGCGAGATCGCGTGCTATATTGGGGCTATATCAAAAACATTGTCCGATTGCTTACATTATTCGGCAACCCCTTTCATGGTCCAATAGAATACCTCTAGATTTCAATTTTCAGGCATATTGGATAAAAACTACGGAGTCTAGAAGCCAAGGAAATAAAATCGGGAGATCGGGATATGGGGGCTATTTATCATTAAACCATTCGGGGTCGAAATTCTTAATCTCTTCTCTTT
>PGFW01056532.1:0-12425 GCA_003123925.1 Haematobia irritans | reverse complement strand
TCTTGGAGCCCATATTGTTGTCCTATGTTACCGACTCTTTTCAATAACGACGCTTACGACAATGACGGAACTTGTTTCCGTTTCACTTTGCGATTTAATTTTTGTATGGCTGTTTTTCTCCCCGCCCCATCCACTAAGAAAGACAGATGTTAATTGTTAATGCATTTCATTAGATTGTGATGCTATTGAGATGCAAGAAGGACGCAATAAAACCAAGTTTGAACATATATGCCTGTATTGGGTGGACACATGAAAAGTAACAATAACCCATTTGGGAACGGTTTGAAAAAGGTTTGTGGGGAGTGACATCAGTCAATACATCCGAGGACAAAACTTAACCATTTAAAGCTTATCGAGAAAAAACACATCGCTTTAGTGTTTTTCAACATATTCCTTATTAAAATCTATATATTTTTACATGCGTTTAAACCAATTGTCGCAGCATTATGATTGAGGTTTCGCCAAATCATACATTCCCAGCAAAAAAAAGCGTCACCAAAAATGTAATGAAAATGTTCTTTTTAGATCCGGAAGTGGAGCAAAATTGACGCAGAAGCGATGAATTTAACATGGGCTTGTCATAGGACGGAAGTTCTCCATTTCAACAGCCGTTGCACTGAATTTCCATCACTTCTTTAGGTATGATCCGAATTCAATGTTTTGGATGTAAATTAAAAAATTCTGTGATATTTTTTCAAATAAATAATTTTTATAATTTTTAATGGATTCAAACGCTAGTCGGAAACGTTTGACCTCAAATATTTTCAAAAAATCACAATTTTTTCAGATTGCATTTTGCATTTTTTCGACAAAATTTAAGTGATTTGTACCATTTTATGAATTCTTATCCGTTTTTAACGTATTTGAAAAAAAAAATAAAAATTACCCATTAAAAGTATGAAAAAACCAAGTTATAAAAAAAATAGATTAAAAGAACTTCCTAGGTAGTTACAATAAAGAACATCATTGGGAGTGCATCTTCTGGAAGTGCTTTTAAAGTTGTGCCTTTGGAAGAACTTCCAAATTTTTTTGCTGGGTTCTGGTTGCAGTTCTCTGGTATCAACCGCTTCTTCAGGTGTCGAAAAAGGTTGACCTCTCATTTCACTTTTTACGTACGGTAAGTCATTCGTTGACAATTCAGAACTATACTGCGAATGATCCATCAAATCGATGTTTTGAGGGCTCAAAAATTCATCTGTTCTCTTTCCGGAACAATAGCTGATTTTGGACGACCTTCACGAAATCCGTCTTGGAGTGAACTAGGACCTCGGTTGAATTCACCATACTATCGATAAACACTGGACTCTAATGGAGCTTCATCGCCAAAATTTATTGAGTTAATTCACGTCGAAAGTTGTAAAAAATAATCGCACGAAAAATTTTTGTCAAAATTTTATTTCTATAGAAAATTTTGTCAAAATGTTATTTCTACAATTTTTTTTTTCAAATTTTATTTCTATAGGAAATTTTGCCAAAATTTTATTTCTATAGAAAATTTTGTCAAAATTTTATTTTTATAGAAGATTTTGTCCAACATTTTATTTCCTGTAGAAAATTTTGTCAAAATTTATTTCTATAGAAAATTTAGTCAAAATTTTATTTCTATAGAAAATTTTGTCAAAATTTTATTTCGATAGAAAATTTTGTCAAAATTTTATTTTTATAGAAGATTTTGTCAAAATTTTATTTCTATAGAAAATTTTGTCATTATTATTTAATATATGAAAATTTTGTCATTTTTTATTTCTATAGAAAATTTTCGTCAAAATGTTATTTCTATAGAAAATTTTGTCAAAATTTTAGTTTTATAGAAGATTTTGTCAAAATTTTATTTCTATAGAAAATTTTGTCATTATATTAATACTATAGAAAATTTTATTCCTATAGAAAATTTCGTCAAAATGTTATTTCTATAGAAAATTTTGTCAAAATTTTATTTTTATAGAAGATTTTGTCAAAATTTTATTTCTATAGAAAATTTTGTCATATTATTAATACTATAGAAAATTTTGTCAAAATTTAATTTCTATAGAAAATTTTGTCAAAATTTAATTTCTATAGAAAATTTAGTCAACATTTTATTTCTATAGAAAATTTTGTCACAATTTTATTTCGATAGAAATTTTTGTCAAAATTTTATTTCTATAGAAAATTTTGTCAACAGTTTATTTTTATAGAAGATTTTGTCATATTATTATTACTATAGAAAATTTTGTCAAAATTTAATTTCTATAGAAAATTTAGTCAAAATTTAATTTCTATAGAAAATTTAGTCAAAATTTTATTTCTATAGAAAATTTTGTCAAAATTTTATTTCAATAGAAAATTTTGTCAAAATTTTTTCTATAGAAAATTTTGTCAAAATTTAATTTCTATAGAAAATTTTGTCAAAATTTATTTCTAGAAATTTTTCAAATTTTATACTAAGAAATTTGTCAAAATTAATTTCTATAGAAATTTTGTCAAAAATTAATTTCTATAGAAAATTTTGTCAAAATTTTATTTCTATAGAAAATTTTGTCAAAATTTTAATTCTATAGAACATTTTGTCAAAATTTTATTTCTATAGAAAATTTTGTCAAAATTTTATTTCTATAAAAATTTTGTCAAAATTTTATTTCTTATTTCAAAAATTTTGTCAAAATTTTATTTCTAAAGAAAATTTTGTCAAAATTTAATTTCTATAGAATTTTATTTCTATTGAAAATTTTGTCAAAATTTTATTTCTATAGAAAATTTTGTTAAAATTATATTTCAGTAGAAATTGTTCTTAAAATTTTGTTTCTATAAAAATTTTTGTCAAAATTTTATTTCTATAGAAAATTGTGTCAAAAATTCATCAGTTCTCTTTCCGGAACTATAACTAATTTTGGTCGACCTTCACGAAATCCGTCTTGGAGTGAAATAGGACCTCGGTTGAATTCACCATACTATCGATAAACACTGGACTCTAATGGAGCTTCCTCGCCAAAAATTGTTGAGTTAATTCACGTCGAAAGTTGTAAAAAAAATCGCAAAAATCAATCATTTAAGAAATTTTTGTCATAATTTTGTTTCGATAGAAATTTTGGTCAAAATGTTATTTCTATAGAAAATTTTGTCATATTTTTATTACTATAGAAAATTTTGTCAAAATTTATTTCTATAGACAATTTTGTCAACATTTAATTTCTATAGAAAATTTTGTCAAAATTTAATTTCTGGAAAATTCTAGAAAATTTTGTCAAAATTTTATTTCTATAGAATTTTTTTTTCAAAATTTTATTTCTCTATAAATTTATGTCAAAATTTTATTTCTATACAAAATTTTGTCACAATTTTTTTTCTATAAAAATTTTTGTCAAAATTTTATTTCTATAGAAAATTTTGTCAAAATTTTATTTCTATAGCAAAATTTTGTCAAAATTTTATTTCTATAAAAAAATTTTTGTCAAACTTTTATTTCTATAGCAAAATTTTGTCAAAATTTTATTTCTATAGAAGATTTTGTCAAAATTTTGTTTCTATAGAAAATTTTGTGAAAATTTTATTTCTATAGAAAATTTTGTAAAAATTTTATTTCTATAGAAAATTTTGTCAAATTTTATTTCTATAGAAAATTTTGTCAAAATTTTATTTCTATAGAAAATTTAGTAAAATTTTATTTCTATAGAAAATTTTGTCAAAAGCTGTTTTCTATAGAAATGTTTGTCAAAAGTTTTTTTCTATAGAAATTTTTGTCAAAAGTTTTTTTCTCTAGAAATTTTCGTCAAAAAATTTTTTTTTCGATAGAAATTTTTGTCAAAATTTTATTTATATTTGTATAGTAAATTTTGTCACATTTTTTTCATAGAAAATGTTGTCTAAATTTTATTTCTATAGAAAATTTTGTGAAATTTTATTTCTATAGAAAATTTTGTCAAAAATTTATTTTTATTTATCTATAGAAAATTTATAAAGTACCTGAATTCTACCAATCTAACACAACAGTAAAAAAAGTACATTTTTGTAGAATGCTACTGGGGCAACTGTGATTTACAATCTACGGTAGTCTTTGTAAAGCGGATATAAAATAAAAAAAAATATATTTTAAATTGAGGAGTTGACAAACAAAATTTTCTTTTCTTTAAAATTCTGTCTAAAGGAGCTCTGACAATAATCTTCCTATGGAATTTTTGTTGGAATTTACTGAAAAGTACTTTTTTTATTCTTTGTTTAAAATTGTATTTTCCACCCTTGATTTGAATAGTTACCTCTCTCTTCTGAACCCGACAATTCAAGACGTTTGCCCAAATTGTAGATATTCGCTCCACATCACAAATCATCTGTTTGCGTGTCCTGCAAAACCAACAGACTTGACACATACTTGAATCTGGACTCGTTTAGTAGAGGCGGCTCATTTCCTCGAACTGCATGTAGAATCTTCAATGTCTAGTCCTTGTAATATGTTTTGTCTTTTTATATTCCTGAGTTGTTACCTACATCAACTCCCAGGGGCTACAACAATAATCAGCTATCTGAATGAAGAAGGAATTCCTTACGTCGACACCGGCGTGAAGAACCGACTGCAGTGAGGGACGCCACCACCTGTCAGCGTTGACGAGAGGCGACTGCGTAGAGAGCAGGTCGGTGCTATCTCCCTTCTGAGCCCGGAAATTCAAGACGTTCGCCCGAATTGTAGACATTCGCCTCACATCACAAAGCAACTCTTCGCGTGTCCTGCAAAACCAACAGACCTCACACCTACTTGAATCTGGACTCATCTAGAAGATGTAGCCCATTTTCCCGAAATGGTAATTTGTTTTTGTTATATTTCATATTTCTTATGTTATCTCCCACTATTTCAAAATGTTTCGCACAATTTCGATATTTGATATAAACGAGATTGCTGTACTTTTAGAGTAAAAGTTACTATTTGCCATAACATTAACAATTTTATAAAAAAAAACAGTTTTTGGTGACACAATTTGGAACTTTTCGAAGCAATACAAATAACCGTCGTAATAAAGAAACAATTGTCGTAATGCACATTCTCACAATTGTAGTAATGCACATTCTCTAAAAGTCATACTTTTTTTGCGTGTATATATTCCTCGTTGTCCGTCGATCGCCTAAATTTATGGTTCCAAACAACCAGATTCCAATAAAATTTGCGCCTTATATGCTCTCAAGAAGTAAAATCTTTCAGTATTCTGAAGAATGGACCGATAATCCCGAATTTCAGGCAAATCGAATGAAATGTCTAGTCTTCTAGGATCAATTATGTCCACCATTGTAATGAAATCAATCAATGAATATATTCAGTACATGTGATGTTTGTATAACGATGAACGGACGTGTGATGATGGTGTTTATGAAAGTGTCCCATTAGCTTGGCATCATGTCATGAGAATGCCTTTCAGCAGTATATAGAACGTAGTACTTATTATCTGGGTATTTGGTTTTGTTGATCTTCACTGAAACAGGGAAGTTATGCTGCAGGGTATCTAAAACGAAACCCAATTCAGTCTGTGGTAATGACATTGGTCTCATTCATTTGGAGGCTGTGATGCACAGCAGTTGTGAAGCGATTGTGGTTTTATGGACATTATGTTATCGAGGATGCACAGTCCATAACCATATTGAATGTGATATGGTGCGGGTGCGTAGACCCATCAATGTGTATAATATACTCAATATTTGGTAAATGGACATGATTGTCATTCAATGGTGGTGGCAGTTGCATGGTTAGAGGTCAATTTGACATTTGTATGAATTCTTGTTGTTGACAGTTGACAACATTGATTACTGATTTCTTCTCCACTTTTAGATATTTCATCGTCTACTATTGTCATTGTATCACTGCGTGACTCTGCTTATCATTGAGTGCATTTCTATTTGTTTAGGTTTTATGTTTCAAGGCTTCTTTAATCATCTGTAGTATTTGGTTTTCTACGATATGGGAATAGGGGGAGAAAATTTAAGGTTTGTCAAGTAATTATCATCATCATAGGTCTTTTTGAAATACTCCTAAGGAGTTGTGATGATGTGTTTTTAGAGCATCAATGTGGTGAACTGGTTAGTATGACCGTCCTGTATATGCTATAGAAGGCCGAGGTTCTACTCCAGTCTTGCGGTGATCTATATTTGCTCAGAAATGCTTACATACATAGCTGAATACGTAACCTTACCTTACTAAGGATTTTGTTAACATACTATTTTACGAACCTAGCAAAAGAAGTTTTGCAAGGTTCGTTCGGGAAAGTGACAGAATTGGCTATCGCCTATCCAAATTGCGTTAGCCGGCATTACATGTTTTGGATTTTGTTAAAAAAAATTTTAATGAAAAAAACAATTTCTAGGAGAATACGATATTGCAAGAATTTTCTATAGAAATAAACAATGAAAAAGACAATATCTTTCAATAGAGCAAATAGAAATTTTCACAAATTTCCTATACGACAATACATTGTTGAGCAACAGTTTTTTTGATATAAAAGTTTTTACAAATGTTCATACGGTATTTGACTATTCATAATTAAAATTTTGACAAGATTTTCTATAGGAATATAGCTTCAAAACTTGTCTTGAATAGAAATGTTGAAAATCTCTAGGAAATAGCTAGTTTTGTGAAAAATTTTCTATAGAATAAAATTTTGAAAAAATTTTCTAAAAAAATAAATTTTGGACAAAATTTTTCTATAGAATAAAATCTTGACAAACATGTTTTATAACAAAATTGACAAATCTATAGAAAAAAATGCAAAATTCATAAATAATTGAAAATTTCTATAAAATAAAATTTTGACAAAATTTTTCTCATAGAATACAAACATTGACAAAATTTTTCTAATAAAATAAAATTTGACAAAATTTCTATAGAATTAAAATTTTGACAAAATTTTCTATAAAAAATAAAATTTTGAAATTTTCTGATAGAAATAAATTTTACGAAGATCTACCATGGAAATAAACATTTTGACAAAAGTTTTGACAAATTTTCTATAGAAATAAAAATTTGCGGGAAATTTCTATGGAAATAAGAAGTTGAGAAAGATGTCTTTTAGAATAAAATTTTGATTTGACGTGGCAAAGAAAAGAGATATGTTTGACGAAGTTTAATTTCGGAAAAGCCGGACTATCATGTTAGTAAACCTTTTTTCGAAAGGTTTAAGAGTGTCAACTGATTGGTTTTAGTGGAACTGCCCTGAATTTAATTCTGATAAATTGGTTGATTGTTTTACTGCAAGTAGAGGATGCTGATGAGGATGTGGTATATCCGAAACGTGTCGTTATCCCAAACATCTTGCAGCTCTATAGGGCTTTGCCCCAAATACAATTTGACAAAACATTTTTTTCCCTCTGTTGGTATAAGCACACCTTGTAGTGTTAGTCAATGCATGGTTTTAACCTGAAATCAAAAAACAACAATGATTAAAGGAAAAAACCAATAATAACAAAACAAAACGAGATAATCATTTTTTTAGAAATAAAATGTTGACAAAATTTGTCTTTAGAAATAAAAATTTTGGACAATTTTGCGATACAATTAAAATTTTTGATCAACTTTTTTGCACGAAGGAAATTTTTGAGAAAATTTTCTTTAGAAATAAATTTTTGTAAAATTTTCTATAAAGTAAATTTTACCAAATTTTTATAAGACAAAAAAGTGTTGATAAATATGTTTCAGATGAATAAATATTGACAAAATTTTTCTAAAACAACATTTAGAAGTATTTTCAATAGAAATAAAATTTTGAGAAAATTTTCTATAGAAATAAAATTTTCCAAATTTGTTGGAAATAGCAATTAGATAAGACATTTTTTATAGAAATAAATATTTGACAACATTTTCTATAGAACATAAAATTTGAGAAAAATTTCAATGAAATAAATCTTTGACAAATTCAAAGAAATAAATTTGAAAAAAATATTTTCGATAAAATGAAATTTGCCAAAAAATTTTATAGAACTAAAATTTTGACAAAATCACAGTACATATAAAATTCTATACAAAATTCTTACAGGAAAAAATTCTGAAAAAGTATTTTCGATAGGACATAAACAGAATCTTTTCAAAATTTTCTTAATATAAAATTGTGGTACAAAATTTTCTATTGGCAAAAAATTTTGATAAAAATTGTCTGGAAATAAAATTTTTTTATGGAAATTGGAATAAAATTCTGAAAAAAATATTTTCGTAGAAATAAAATTTTGTCCAAAAACTTCTATAGAAATACAAATTTTGACAAAATTGTCTGTAGATATAAAATGTGACAAAATTTTCTATTGAAATAAGTTTTGATAAAAAATTTCTATGGAAATAAAAGTTTTGACACATCATTTTTTGCAGAAATAAAATTTTTAGAAAAATTTGCTTCTATAGAGAATAAATTTTGATAAAGTTTTCTATGGAAATAAAATTTAGACCAAGAATTTTCACGGAGAATTCAAAGTATTGACAAAAATAGTTTATAAAAATAAATTTTGAAAAATTTTCTATGGGAAAGAAAGATTTTGTCAACATTTTTATAGATATTTAACATTTTGACAAAATTTTTTCTTAGAAATAACATTTTGAGAAAATTTTCAATAAAATAAAATTTGACAAAATTAAAATTCTGAAGAAAATTCTATAGAAATAAAATGTTTGACGAAAATATTGTATAGAAATTTAAAATTGTGAGAAAATTTCGATAGAAATAAAATTTTGACAACATGTATCTATGAGATAAAATTTCACAAAATTTCTACAGATATAACATTTTGACAAAATTTGTCTACAGAACAAATTTTTGACAAAATTTTCTTTAGAATAAAATTTTAACACAATTGTTTCTATAATTAACATTTGAGAATATTTACTATAGAAAATAAAATTGACAAATGGTGGTGTTATGTGAATACGATAGAAATAAAAATCGTTGCCAAAAAGTGATTTATAAGAAAGTAAATTGTTGACAAAACTGTCTACATTACGTAAAAAAATTTTTACAAAGATTCTCTGTAGGAAATAATCTAATAAGGAATATCGATAAAAAGGTAGAATTTTGTCAGAAATTTTCTATAGAAAGTAAATTGTGACAAAATTTGTCGTACTAGAAATGAAAAGTTTTCATAAAATGTTCTATGGGGACATGCAAGTTTTGTCATAAGTTTTTGCTGCAGCAATTAAAATGTCTGAGAAAAGAGTCTTCTAGAAGATAAAGAATTTGTGCGAAAATGGGCTGTTCCTGAGGAAACGTGAAGGAATGTTCGCCCGAGGGCAATGGGGTGCTTTTGATGAATAAAGTTCTTGGGAAATTGTCTGATGAGAGATAAAATTGTTTGAGCAGAAATGTTGTCGCGTATAGATACAAATTTTGACAAAATTCTCGTATAGGAATAAATTAAAAAAAAAAAAAATTTATAAAAATAAAATGTTTGAGCAAAATTGTCGGTAGTAGAAATAGAAATTTTTTACCAAAATCTCCGTACTAGAAATAAAATTTTGAATACAGATCAGCTTATCGACTTGGAGGAGGGGATTTTGCCGCAGCAGTTTGGTGGCTATAGGAAATTACGCAAGGGTTTACAAAATGTTTCCTTATAGAACATAAAATTTTTGATTGAGTAAACAGTGTGTCTGATGGGAATAAAATTTTGAGCGTTTTTGCAGTTTTCGGGGTGATATGAAAAAGTGGAATGTTGGACAAGAAGTGTGCGCGCTAGTATACAAATTACGGACAAATTGTTTAGTAAAATAGGAAGTGTTGAAAAATTTTCCTAGTAGAACGAAGAAAAGCTTGTTCTGCAGAGATTGGGTCGTATAAAGGTAAAATTTTGACAAAGATTTTCGTACGAGAGATGAAATTTTTGACAAAATTGCTCTAGGTATAAGATTTTGTTGTGGAGGAATATCGTGGGTCGTCGAGGTGTAGATGGTTAGTCAATTGTGCACGCAGAAAATCTTCTATTGAAGATAATGCGAGAGGACTTTCTAGTGGTTACCGCGAAAGAACGTTGTGTTGAGCGAGGTCAGCGCGCATCTGATGCGCGGTGTGGAGGCGTGAGTTGTAAAAGAGGAGATTCAATTGTCTGATTGTGACGTATGGTAAGAGTGAATGGATTTCGGTTCGAGGCCGGCGGGTGTATTGGAGTGGTGCAGCGTGACACCGAAATTTTCGGTGGACTCTTGCGGTGATGTTTAACGGCCATGGGTAACGGCGGTGAGTGTATCAACAGAATGTCGTGCATTAGCGTGAGCCACGAAAGTAAGGTATCTTCGTGGAGTCGTGCGGCGTGCGAGTAACGAATTACGATCAAGAATATAATCCCGCTCATCACAATTAAAACGCTTAAAAGTTAAATTCGTTAGATGCAATCTTTAGTGACCAACCTTAGGATGTCATGTCAGGACATGTCCCTTAGGGTAAAGTATCAAATAAAACTTATTCGTCAACGTCACGATATTTTTGTGAGTTACGAAATTTCGTGCGTGCGGCCGTGAGTGAAGCGGTGAGTACCAATTTTATTTTCGTGAGTGTGCGGCGTCGAGGTCAGTTGTGTACAGTGGGTACTGTATGCTGTTTATAGATAGGACTTTGCGTTTGAGATAATATTGTAACCTTTTCTTCTTTTTGGATATTGTCTTATTGAAAATCAAGGAAAATCAAAAACTAAGGATTTCTTATCGGTCAGGAGAAGGATGGATTCTTAAATGATATGCATGAGTAACTGTTGTGGTTGTAGAGCGGCTGTCAGAGATTTTATAGATAACAAATGAGTGTATAATAAATAGAAACAGGTTATATATCAAAGCTAGAAGATATATAAATGAGATATATTAATTATATATAGTTTTATATATTTATATATTTTTTTCTCTTCTCTCCTTGAAAGAATAGAAATAGAAGAAACAGGAAACAGAGCACATGTTGTAAGGCTGATGTGGTGTGAGTGATTGCCGCGCTGCGAATTCTGTCCGCAGGAAGACCCGTAGATTGTTCCGCACCACTCAATGCAGGAGAGAAGGAGGGCGGCTGTCACAGACACCGTCTCTGGTGGCGCATCGACAGGAATAAGGAATGTGATTCAACTCCGCGCGTGTTGGTATACCTCACAGTGCACCAAATAAGATACTTTTTAATTTCTGAAGTTGCAAAATTTTCTACCATGTAGTAGCCAGCATCAACCAGTAAATATTTTTAACTTCAGAGAGGTTATTTCAGCCTTTCCCACCATTTACACAGACACTAGTTTGACTTCTGCTGTTGTTATATGAACATTGCGTGTAGGCAAACACTTCGTAATCACAGAAATAAACTGACCTGAAATACTATTTTACAACTGCATCAATAGCCCTTCTTTTACAGCAGTTATCTTGTACTATTAACGGGCATTGGGCAAATCAATAAATATACAAACTGATTTTTCTTTCGACCATTGCTGATACGAAACTACTCCAACATAATTTAATATATATAAGATATATATATAAGGTTCTGCATCCATATTTTGTAATTCCACATTTAAACTAGTAATAACAACGTATCTCCACCTCGTAAATCTAATTTGGCAGCAATTCTCCCTGGCAGGCGCATTTTTTAGACATAAATAGAAAATAGAACAAAAATAAAATAAATAAGTGTACCTTGTTTTGTTTATTCATTTCTGCTACTCTCAGTAATTAAATAGTATATAATATTTTCAATTGTCCCTTGATATATATCGCCCTTGGATAGCTAATTTTGCATAGGAATATAGCCTCTTTCTTAACGTATGCTTATTTTACCTTTCATGATTTCGAGATCCTTAACAGGTTCTTAGGTTTGGGGTGCTGCAAGGATAGTGCGTGTGAGATGGGATGATGATGAAGGTAGGTTGCTAAGAATTTAGTATTAATTTACTAAGAAATTTAGGCAAATTTATGATAAAAACAAAATTTAAGAAGAGGCTTTTATCCAAAAATCACCAGTAAGTCTAAAATTTTCTTGGAAAAGGATTGACAGACTGCAAGAAGCTGTGAATACTTCTGTTAAAGGAGGTTATATGGGGGTTGTAGCTCTGATTTGGTACTTACTTTTGTTATATGGAATGAAATTGTATGGAGCTGTAGATGAGCGCTAAGCAAGGCAAGCGTTTTTCGGTAGTATGAAGATGATGTGATCCGTTATACGACGAGTAACTAAACAAATATCAAATAAAGAACTTGGGGCGGTGGTACCTAGAGATTATCCAGAATACTGGAAACTTCCTTTGTTTCCCTTGACATATTGTGAGATGGAGGCAAATGTGTGGACAGCAGAGGCGTGGTATAGAGTGGGTATATCTGGTGTCGATCACTAAATGTCTGAGAAGAGCCCATGTGGCTAAAAAATTGTTTATTGACTGAACCCGGGAAAGGAGTTGGAATGGTATACGAGTTAATCCGCATGGAGTTACTTTTGAATTGTTACCAAAGTTAGAATGGTGTGTTCCAAAAATTT
>PGFW01056531.1:5466-16793 GCA_003123925.1 Haematobia irritans | reverse complement strand
CTATTACTTTATATTATAACAAAGCATTGAGAATGTGTGAATTTTTCTCCAACACCTTTTTTAAAGCTTCTCCATCCGTCATGTATGTAATCAAAGCCTATGAACTTAAAAATTCTTCACTTCTCTGGGCTATAAAAATCCTGGGGCCTAAAATTTTATATTCATACATTTTGTGGGTATATACACAACACAACTCTGTAAACATATAGGGCAAATAAAATTTTATACGTTTTAGGTTTACCAAAACCAATAAAGTTTTACATACATTTTTACATTAAATTAAATTTTATTACAAAATTTTTACAGATTCGTGTATACGAGGAATGTAAAGCTAAAATTTATGTAAAACACAAAATTAAGGCTTAATAAATTTTGAAGAAAATTAATTTATGCTAGTACAACGTAACATAAACCCATGCACATACAAAATAATGAAAATGAGAATTTTTAAGAAAATGTCATATTAAATATATGACATTTTCTTAAAAATTCCCTATAAAGAGAAATGGTTTTAAACCTCAGTCTTAAATATTACAATACTATGGTTTAGTTTTACTACCACAGCCTTAGTATGTCATTAGGTTTGCCAATACAGAATATTTTGCTATAAATTCTATTTTATTTTCTAGATCTTTAATATCATTTGAATTGAAAAGAGCACTGTAATAGTCATTGAACTATAAAAGGTATAAAATAAATTCTATGAAAAGGGAAGGACTCGTTTTTTTTGTATGAAGTGAAGAATTTTATCTGGTCTTGATATAGGATTTTTCTATATACATATAAACAGTATGATAATTTTCTTTCCACATCATTTTTTCCCCTTATACGAAAAATTAATAACAATAGATTTAAAGGTAAATACGATTTCTCAATTTTGTTCTATGCTTTGGCGAATGTCTGTATGTTTTTTTTTTATCAAATTTGAAATTTACATATACCATGAGAGTAAAAAGATATTCCCTTGTTTATTCCAAACCAAAAATAAAATAAAAAATCAAGGCAATGAGATGCAAAACTAAATCCATATTGGTTACGAAACTAGTCTATTGATAAAAATAGAAAGAACAAATCCAATACAGTCTAGTTCCCATATGTCAACAGTAACGTGCAATAAATCCTTGCCCTTAATACCCTCTAAAACCAATGATATATGTGGCAAATCATTGATAATCCTTGTACTAACGGATAGTGGGCAAATGTATGTAGGTCAATATTTATATCAGTAGGAGTATTTTTCACATATTTAAGAATATCAAATGGTACCTTACAAAAAAATTAAATTATCATTGTAAGACTTAAATTATTTAAAGTTTACTTGAAAATGGTTGCGAATGGGAGTACAAATATAGGATAAATAATACATCTAGTATAAAGCCCTAAAGTATACTATGTAATTTATATAGGGAAAAATAATTTAATTTTTTATATGAGATTACAAATGATTAGGAATCATACCAAAACAAGTATATACAGCAGTAATTTCGACCGGACCGAATCTTAAATACCCACCACCATGAATCAAATATTATAGTTTCCTTTGAAAATTTCAGGGGGGGGGGGTTTGATGACATATATTTTCCCAAGCAGAGCAATTCAACTAGTAAACTTCCCGAAGATAAATTTAAAGATTTTACCTATGAAGACTATATCAGATCGGATAAAAACTACGGTTTCTAGAAACCCAAGTAGTTAAATCGGGAGATCAGACTTATGGGGGCTATACTAAAACATGGACCGATACTCATCGTTTTCGGCACACCTCTTTATGGTCCTAAAATACTTATAGATTTCAAATTTCAGGCAAATTGGATAAAAACTACGGATTCTAGAAGCCCAAGAAGTAAAATCGGGAGACCGGTCTATATGGGGGCTATACCAAAACATGAATCGATACTCGCCATTTTTGGCACACCTTTTTATGGTCCTAAAATACCCGCAGATTTAAAATTTCAGGCAAATTGGTTGAAAACTACGGATTCTAGAAGTCCAAGAAGTAAAATCGGGAGATCGGTCTATATGGGGGCTATACCAAAATATGAACCGATACTCACCATTTTTGGCACACCTTTTTATGGTCCTAAAATACCTGCAGATTTAAAATTTCAGGCAAATTGGATAAAAACTAGGGATTCTCGAAGTCCAAGAAGTAAAATCGGGAGATCGGTCTATATGGGGGCTATACCAAACCATGGACCGATACTCACCATTTTTGGCACACCTCTTTATGATCCTAAAATACTTATAGATTTCAAATTTCAGGCAAATTGGTTGAAAACTACGGATGCCAGAAACCCAAGAAGTAAAATCGGGAGATCGGTTTATATGGGGGCTATACCAAAACATGGACCGATATTCACCATTTTTGGCACACCTCTTTATAAACCATAAAGAAAATAAAATACCTCAAGTTTTCAAATTTCAGGTAAATTGGATAAAAACTATAAGCCCAAGACCCCAAATCGAGAGGTCGGTTTATATGGGGACTATATCAAAACCTGGACCGATATTGCCTATCTTGAACTTGCCCTGCCTGCAGACAAAAAACGAGTTTGTGCAAAATTTCAGCACGACTGCTTCATTATTGAAGACTGTAGCGTGGTTACAACAGACAGACAGACGGACATGGTTATATCGTCTTAGAATTTTTTCTGATCAAGAATATATTCATTTTAATATTCGGAAATCGATATTTCGATGTGTTACAAACGGAATGACAAACTTATTATACCCCGGTCACCATTCTATGGTGGTGGGTATAAAAATATGAAATAACATCAAAACTTCAATATGTATTTATGATAGATAATATATCTACAATGAAGCCCAAAAGTATGCTGTAAAATATAATCTAAAAAATACGAATATTATCAGAAATTTATTGATAAAAAGAAATAAACAAAAATTTTTTTGCAGCTATTCTATATAGTTCTCAATTAAATACAACGAAAATTTTTCTTAGTATTCCCATGTAGACCTTTAAATTCCACTTAAATAAGATGTTTCCCCCATTTTTGCTTAACATTTATCCCCACAACAATAAAGTAGTTACAAAAAACTGTATTTTATGGCCACTAACAAAGCTTCATATAACGATATTATTTTCGATTTTTTTGTTCGATATTTGTGGTCACACAAATCCTTAGGGGGAATTTAGGTCACAGCTTTTGACATCTGTTGCTATTTGCTTGCAGGATTTTAGCTAAACTAACGCGAGTCATAATAATAATATGGCGATTGGATTACGCTATTGCCATGATGTCAAGGCAAGAAGAAATGTGCAAGCACATTTCCAACAAAGAATGGTACTTAATGTCAGATGTTTCCCTTTCGAAGTTTCATAATTATTGCCTTTAAGTTTTCTTTGCATTATTGCGGTAATAGCCATATTATCGTGTATAACTTTCGTGCCTGCGGAAATTTCCTTTCATAAAAGAAAGTGAAAATTTGTTCAAGAAGAAAGCCCTTAAGAGCTTTTTTTTCAAAATAAAATTTTTGTGCTCGGTGTTTTTCTCTTTCTTTGAGTTTCACAAGCATTAATTATATTATATTTATTAATAAACTCCCTAAAGTAGGCAATGCTTTTTGTTTTATTTTTCTTAACTCACTCTAGGGCCGATGCAAATGTCCCTGTTATATGCACTTTCTTACATTTTATTTAATTTATAATTTTTCTTCGCATTTCTCGCTTCTGCCTCACATTTTGAATTGAGAGATAGAGAGTTGAACAATAAGTTGGTAATAGAAGTATTCCTACCTTTTAAGTATTTTTTCCCACTGTCATGGGATATGCTTTTAGCTTTGATTCTCCAGAGTAGTTAAATTATTCAATTACTGGGCCCATTGTTTGCAAGCCAGGCACTATAGTCTTAATAAATTATATTATTATATGCCAGTGAAGTGAGCGTGAGCTTCTTCTTAAAGTGGTTTTTTCTGGTAGTAAGAGACTGGGGTCCCTTGCGCTAAAGCATATTTTCAGGATTTACTACAATATGAATATACTGATAGCAAGCAACTAGGTTTCTACATTTCAGTCGTATCCAGTGTTGCCATTATTTTCACGCTTTGTTTCATGGCTCAAAGAAGATGAAACACATTGTCGTCGCCTTTATATTGCTATACATGCCAACACGAAGTGAACCCTTGAGATCACATACACAAAACAAATTTGTACAGAAGAATTGAAATGTGATTGTAATTTAACAAACAGAGAAGGTCTGCACATTTATTTACATACATATTTTCATGGTTTTGGTTTTTTTGCTCTAGGAAAATTTGTTTGGGAAAGAAGAAAATGAAAGTGATATGAAAAGTTTGGTAAGGATATAACAAAGTTATGGAATTGGAATTTATTTTTTTTTTTGTTTATGTTTATGCAAACAGTAGTCTTACGGAAAAAAAAGAGGAAATCAAATCTTTAAAAAAAATTTAAGAAATATAGATAAATATAAAAGGTATTGGTTTTAAATTGGTTATAGTATTGCCTATTTTAGGGAGTTTGTGTAATGGTTGATCATGTAACAAAGTTCATAATGAAGTTTTTTTCTAAAATTTTTTATCTTATATTGGTTAAAGCATAATTAAATTTGTGAATTAGATAAATTTTATATACTTTTTCGATTATACTTGTATTAATTTTTATTAACTATCGCGCAACAAACATTCTCAATTTATCTAAACCACCTTCGTAGGAGATCAAAGAAGGACCAATGATTGTGGCAATCACATCCACATAGGCGACAGCAAACAATTGGTGAAACATGCAAGCCTGTCAGAGAAACCATAATCGTACCCTCGAGATTTGTTAATGGTATTTTAACACATACCAGCCTAAAAGTAGGCAATGCCTTTTATTGCCATTTGTTGTGGAGGGAGACCAAGAATTGTGTATGTTTACGTGTGTCGAGTGCCACATTTCACTCGCGGTTAGTTGAGATTTTATTACAGTATTGTTAATAATAAACATTGACGACTTACGCAATTACAATTGCTGCGTGTAGTTATTTATTAATACATTTAACCCAAAGCCCACAATAATGTATATGCCATACATACCATTGGCACAGCAAATGTATGTCAAAGTGAAGCAAAGGAAAACAAATATGATTGGTTTTAATATGATATATAGGGAACAATATTTGTTTCCTCTTTGCCAAAGCAAAATAGGGCAGTTCCTTTTTTTTTTTCGTGGCGAATTATCCACCAAACGCATATAGATTCTCCTTGTTCATTTTTGTGATTGCCTAAAAGTATACACCAGATTTCTACTTTCATATTGAAAGCAAAAGCATTACAGATGACACGATTCCTCCTAACATCGACATCGATGATGTTATAAATGATGCCGAACGTTTCATGCTCTGCTACATTTTGAAAATAGTATTTATTGTTAATTATTATTCTTGTGCGACGAGGGTTATGTTTTTTTCACGTTTTGTTTTATTTAATATGCAAAAGTTTTCTCCGTTAGAAAAATATGTGATGTATACTTTTCAGGCTGACTGAAACGATTTGTGAAAATCTGAGTATTAGGGTGTTTGCAGTGTTGGAAAGAATAGATGAATGCATCGCGTTTTTAAAACAAAAAAAAAAAAGAATCACTAACAATTGAATGATAATAAATTTAAGTATTGGCAGAGCTGCAGAACTTAAAGCTGCGCGTGATAGAAAGTCGGACATCACAAATTTATTCTAAACAAAATTTGGGCATGAGAAACATGCGCCTCCATGCGATGCCGCAACAAGCCTCTCTTCTGACAACAATCTCAAAAAATGGTATCACATTTTAAAAGAATCCGGTGGAATTTTTGATTCGTTTTTGTAATATGTAGACGAAGCATAGATTACACACCAGAGAAACAGAAGCGCACAAACATCCATTTGGTCGAAAGTAACATGGCAGTTGCTTTTTCTAACGGATTTAACAAGCTAATGATCAACGACGCCCTACTTGATCTTTTAGACGCTTGACCCTTTTTTCAGTCCACAGATATAATGAGATACCAATTTTTTACTTGTGCTCTTTGTTCTGCTCTCATTTGCGTAATTTCATTCAAAAAATTAAATTTTTTGGGAGTGTTCTGGTAATGTTCGTACACGCTATAAATAAAAGATATTCGATGTTCCTCCCCCCATTACAGAGTAGCGCTTAAGCTCGACTTTAGCATTTTTAAAAATTTTGAAAGATGGATTCGTTAGTTTTTATTCCGGCCAAAAGATGCGGCTTCTTTAAAAAATATATGACTTTCTTATGACCGACCTGTGTATGAAGCTTTTAAATCTAGGAACGCTAAATAAAAATTAAAATTAGGATACGAGATAACTCATTTAATGCCAAATTTTTAATCCCACATAGTTTCCGATAAATTCGGCAATCGCCAAATCCTGAAAGAAATTTAGTTTTCTGTTATAGCTGAACAAACCAATGGAATACTACTCCGAACAAACAATACTTATATTTTAATAGTTTTGAATCTATCTCATTAAAAAAGAGAAGCTTTATTACCAAGATTTAAGTTGTAAAAGTTTTCAGGTTTAAGAAACTAAATCGCCAAACTAAAATTTTGTCATTTGCTAAATTCCGATTTCGGAACATGGGGGGATTAATCTTTTCGCCGTTCATTAATAAAGGTAGTGCCACGTACAAACAAATGCCAGCAATAAGAATCCAAATGATAAAGGATACTTTAAAGTAAAAAATGTTTCCTTATTCCAAAAAAAAAAACTTTAAACTAAAGACGCTAAATCCCTCAAAAAAAGTTATTTAGCCTAGTATTAGAAGCGTTTTTATCTTAAATCTAATGTTTAAATATTTCAGTTAATTTGAAGAAGACGATTCTTTAAATCAGAAAATGAATTCTTTAGCTATTAAGGAAAATTTGCATCGCTAAGTTCAAAGAAATGCCGACATTAACGGAAAGGATGAAATTTACAAAATATGTGTCCATAAATTTAATGAAAAAAAATTTTTGAAAGCAAAGATTTATATAACTTTATTTTAATTAAATTTTTATTATTTTAAAAGAAATGTGTCCTTAATATTGTGAAATTTCGCATGCCTAAAATTTTAGGTTGCGTAATCTTTAATATCAACGAAAATATTTTCCAGTGTAGCCCCCTTGACTAAACGTTCTTAAAAATTTTGCCAAATCCAAAAAGGGCCCAAAAAGCTTGTTCGGTCTAAGTGGTCTAAATCATTTTTAGCCATGTTCTAATTATCACTATTTTGAATTCAAGAGTAACATACTACACACTAATCAACGATTATTATAGTTGACTCCAATAAATATAATTTTTATAAATTGAAATGTCCTTCAATCACGGAAATGATAGTAAATCAATTAACAAATTAAGTTGAATGCCAATTAAAAAATTAAATTGATTCCAATTAAAATATTAAGGATTAATTGAGATTCCAATTTAAAGGAATATTAATGATACTATTAATTCGTTAGGAATTGATTTTTGTATTCAATTAAAAAATTGTTGATATCCAATTAAATTTTATATTGAATATCTTTTTCAAAACTACTAAATTAAATTTGAATTGGAAATTTTTCGTGAAATTTTTTTCTGTGTACAAAAAATACTACAATAAAATTATTATTAAGAGCCGAAATATAAAAGTGAATATTGATCTTAATGGAATTTTTGAGAATATTCAAACTAAAAACTTTGAAATTGTTTACATAAAAATTCACATTTTAGAACTTTAGCTGTACTTTGGAATGGAGACATCCATTATAAACTCTTTCCTTTCAAGCCAAATTGCCTTTGTTAGAATTATTGTGATCTCCACTCAAAATAGAAGTATGTAAGAAAATATGAATTACCGAAGGCGAAATTTTTAGAGGTAAAGGTCGAACAGGTTTAAGTTGATGTATGAAGAGGACGCAAAATTCTTAACTGGTGTAAACAAACTAATTTGTACTAATATTTACTTATATTGGAACAAAATATTAAAAGTTATTCGGTAAAATAAGTTTTTATATTTTAAAATCAAATGTGCACTTTTTATTATGAATTACAGGTTTTTGTCACTAACTTTTTCAGCAAATATAACAACATATTGTTTTTCGTAAAAAAATACATTTTGCTATCGATATAATTGCTTCCATGATCCATGAAAAAATCCCTTAAAATCTCGCAATATATGCTCTGCTTAGAAAAACTGTGTCTTTTACGACGCGACCCTTTATTACAGCAAAATGGCAATAATCATCAAAGAAACTAACCAATTCATGGCACCCCAAAAAACTCAAGTGCAATAAAATCAAAAAAGTTTTGGTATGGGTTTATAAAAACACATTTGTTGATAATGATTTTCATTTTCACGTCGAAATCATATTTCCAAGTATTGCGTTTATAACTCACCTCTTCCAACTGTTTTCCCTTTCTCTTTCTACAGCCATAGTTCACCAAAAAATCCAACACCGAGGCTTTTGATTGTAAATCTTAGTCCTTGTTTCGTTTTCCCCTTACCAACACCACTCGCATGAGCATATTTTAGGGGCATAGCTCAGTTATATGCGGAGTAGAGATAGTTCTCCGAGGGCTCTCCATTTGGGAGGCAGGAAGAGCTAGCATGTTTGGTATAAGCTCTCCACGCAAAAAAGAAAATAATTTTTAATGTTTATGATTTTTTCTTATTTCTTTTGCTATTCTTTAGCATTTCGGTAATTTCAAAAATATTTGGCATGTATCTGTTTATGATTATCTTTACAAGAGTATATGTATATGTGTTTGTGTGGTGTGTATGGGTGCGGGTGAAATGGCTAAGTGAATGCTGCTTGCTTATGTTGTTGGCTCTCGTTTAGTTTCCCATCATTTGAGTCCTTCTCAATTAATAAATTCACTTTTGTGTTTGGTCTTATTAATATTTTGTAAAAAAGGAAACTTTTTATTAGTATGACTTGTTTTTTCGATTCCTTTCGATACTCTAATGGTTTTGGGTGTTTTTTTTAAGTAAAGTAAGAATAAATAACCAGCTCTTTGTAATGAGTTTATAATAAACGAGCATGACTTTTTGAGCGGAGAATAGATTGGGCTTCAATAAGGCATGGGGGAATTAGAAAAAAACACATACCATAGTGTCGGTCAATATGTGGCATGGTATGAGCCACCAGAATCATCATATAAATACAAAAAATTAAAATATTAATCATATAGTTTGAAACGTAAAAGATTCCAAAAATTTATTTACGGTTTCTAGGGGAATCAAGGGTGTTATTAATCGAAAAGTAGTTTTATGCCAAGAGAGAAATATCCATAACACCGAACAAAAAGTTTAACAACTTATGAAGCTAATAACGACAAGTAATAATAATAACTCATAACATGGTCTGTAAGTGGATTTAATGGCAATTTTGATGAGTAAGGGAGAATACAAAACACAAACTATCAGGCGATTAGAATTTAATTATATTAAATGGACAATTAAAAGTCAAAAGTCGATTTTCATAATAAACCAACTTACATAAAGTATATGATAACAAAAATATGCAATAGATATTATCCAATTTTTGATATTGAAGCAATTACAAAACCTTCTAATAGTAGTGAATAAAAATTATGATAGAACAAAACTGTAATCCTTAGTTTAAACATTTATGTAGAACACAGATAAATTTTTTTTTTTTTCTTCTGTTCGATTCAATTCTAAATTTGAATTGAAATATATTCACGACACAGAACAAATTGTATGGTAATAGGCACCAAAAATTCAATAAAATAATTGATTCAAGATAGAAAATTTAATTTGATAACAGTAATTTTTGAGATTGAATTTTTGTCTTAATTTAAATTTTGTGAATCAATTAAACGCTTTAAATTGAAGAAATGTGCAAATAAAAAATGGCAATTATAAAATTGAATTGGGAAAAATGGATGCAGTTATAGTAAAATGCAATCGCTATTCTCGGAAAAGAACTCTGTTGAGTGTTCGTCTGAAAGCTAAAACAGCCCTTGTAAACAGCAAAAAAGAAAATTGGTTTTTCGAATTTCCAAATCACGATAATTTAACCCTGCTAGTTCCCAAGAACGCCTCTAGGCGTCTAAAGTTCCATTACCGGTCAAGTCAATGAGTTCTAGATTAAGGTTTTTGCTTTTTTTTCGTGTCCATCTGTTTTGGGGAATCCAAAATTTTCAATATTGGTGCTTTTGCAGGGCTTGCGGCTAGTGACGAAATGTCAGTTGTTCAATGTCATTTAAATGCAGAAGTTTGTGCAAAATCACTCAAAAATAAGTTATCTTTGCGCGGAGTGTGAAAATCAGATAATTAAATATAAATATTAAATTTTATTAAACGTAGGTGAAAAACAATTATCTGTGTGTTGCTGCATACTCATTATTGTTTTGAAAATTTTCCTGCGGTGCGAATTGGTATTTCTTATCGAATTTTGTCAAGAAATTTTTTTTATTATACGATTTTTTTTTTCTTCAGTTTTTTCTCTAATAGTTTTACTTTTCTTATAGTAAATTTTTGTGCAAATTTTATTTCTAGCTAAGGTTAGTTTTTTTCCCTCGGAATAGACACAATTTTATTTCCCAATAGAACATATTTAATCCCAAAATTACTTTCTATAGGGAAAATTGCTTTGTCGCATTCCGATTCTAAACACACTTTGTTTTATACGAAATATTTGTGTCAAAATTTTATTTCCTCTATATGAAATTTCTGTTCAAACAATGTTATTTCTATAAAATAGTTTTGTCACAAATTTCTATTTTAAATTAAGAAAATTTTTGTCAAAATTTATTTCTGAGAATCGAACAATTTGTTCATCAAATGTGTTATTCTTCTAAGTACGGAATATTTTAGTCACATTTTATTTCTCTATAGAAAATTTCTCTGTTCAAAATTTTATGTTCTATCGACGAAAATCTGGTCAAATTTTATTTCTACCGGATCGAAAATCTTGTCAAAATGTTTAATTTTTATAGAAAATTGCTTCAGCTAAATTTTAATTTCTCTATAGAAAATTGCTCAAATTCTTAATTTCGATACGAAAATTTATTCAAAATTTTAGTTTCTATAGCCAAAAATATTGTCAAAATCAGAAAATTTGTCCAAAATTATTTCTGATGGAAATTTTTCATAAATTTTAGTTTTATTGAAAATTTTTTCTTTAATAATTGTGTAATTTTTATGATTTGGAAAATTTTATCGTAATTTTATTTCAAGTTAGAAAATTTGGCGCAAAGTTTATTCTTATACGCACAAATTTTTTCAAGTTTTTTCCTCCAATGTTATTTCTATATAGGGAAAAATTTGTCAAAACTATGTTTATTTCTATACGTCAAGTATGTGTGTTTCCGCAAATTTTACT
>PGFW01056518.1:0-10737 GCA_003123925.1 Haematobia irritans | reverse complement strand
TAAAGCTCAAGTTGACCTTAATCCAAAAAATTTGTTCATGTTCATGATACTCATTTTTAAGTCAAATCACTCTAATTTATAACGACAACACGACTTCATGAAGTATCTGACCTTTGAACAATGGACAAAATTTTATATCTAGGAGAAAGTGCGTCTTCTAGCCTAAGCAAAAAGTTGTATTCTTATTTTAAGGACAATGGAACTCTTTTGGCCTCACGACATATTTTTTCAGTGCACTCTTTTTAGAGTTGTGAAAGTAAAATGAAAACAGGGCGAAACAGTGAAAAATTAACCCTTGTGTATGTGATAACACTGGAAGCGATACCAGCGTGATGAGGTCCCGTGGGACCTACAATAAAAATAAGGATGGTAGAGAGGTTATCCCTACGATATTTCATCATTTTTACTGTAGCGTGGGACTTCTTCTATACATGCACAATTTGCATAATATAAACATTTGGTTGTACAATATAGAGTTTTACTTTAATTTTAATAGATACAGATAATGTTAAAATTTTGATAGTATACTAGTGCGCCCTGATGTTTGACGCGAAGGCGTGGTACCTATAAGGTATCCTTATACATACCCAAGCAACAATATATTGTTTTTTTGTAGTTTTGAATGTTCTTAACCAAACTGGATTTTTGAAGTAAAAAAAACAATACATGTTTTTTCTTTTAGTGGCGTTCGTTTTTGCTCGCAGTACTATGTGCACAGCTGGTTGTTTCAAAAACTTTGGTCCAAATTGGATGGCCAACCATCTTGCCACAATTCCAGGAGCGATAAGGTCTGGAAAAATGTAATAGAAATATAAAAACTTATTTCGACCACGATTTCCGATGAAGTTCAAATAACTTTATTTGCACTTTTACTCTCAATATATTGGATATATTCAACTGGAAGCAATAAAAATTATGTACTACAAGCAACGAAACCAATGAAAACTCAAAATGAAAATTCTTCCAAAATAGACGGTATTTTCTGAAAGGATGTTAGTGTCATTATTTTTGTTCAAATACGAAAATCGCAATTATCTTTTACACTGCTTTTTTTTAAACTGTGCTAAAAACCACTAATGTAAATTAGAATAGGTCCCATTTGGAACCTCATCACGCCAAATCGCACAACTTTTCAAATACTATAAAACCGATTTAATTGATTCATACACTAAAATTTTAAGTTTCAACTTAAAACACTTCAGTTACAAGAAGTCATAAACCATTCAAGCTGAAATTCATATAAATGCATAAAGTTTAATGTATGAATAAAAATCAAAAAGCGGTCCAGCGGGGACCTTCATCACGACAGAAGGTTAAACACGTAAGGTAACATATTATAAAAACAAAGATTAGTTCCTCTTTATTAAATGAGATAGTTCCAAGAGGAGTTGACGGATTTTTTTTCGCAAAAATAAAACGGGCATTGATGTTCGAGTTTTTGGCCGCCTAAAAATTAATTTCCCATTTTAGCGGCAAAACAGAATAATCATTACAACTTTTCCGGTAAATTGTTATTGTAACATGGTGAGGGAAAGATCAACAAAGCAACAATTGAATAAGGTTTATTTTCTTTAAAAGAAAAGAAACATGGCCATTTTAACGCGATAATACCAATTTTATTACTGGCCTTAAGAATTAAATTAAGCTTACAAAATTAATTCGTTAATAAAAAATTCATTATTTATTTGTATTTCTAAAATTAATGGATTGTTAATGTGCTAGCTCGAACAATTGTCACACCAAAATAAAAATTTTATGCTCGCTGTTGTAAATTACTGTTTAGGAATTTAAATATTAATGTGCTTTTGAATGAGTTATCGTTAAAACTTTAGGATTCGATGGAAAAATATTTTTATATACTCGAATTCACGTTCTTCTTTTGTAAGAGTTTCTTGAATTTTTCTTTCTTTGAAAATTTTAAACTTGTATACAAAAACCTTTATTGTTACACAATTTTTATTTTTGCAATAAAAAAATAATATTTGATTTGAACTCAGTCCATTTCGTTTATATCAAGCATTTTTCTTTTCTGACTTTAAGTCTTTTATAAAACACACTTTACAATTTCGTAGTAAAAATTTAATATAATAGTATGTAATGCTGAACACCTTTTCGGGAACTTCCGAACGAATACTGGAATATAATGGTTAAACATATATTTAAAAAATAAATCGGTGTTGGTCGAAGCAGGGATCGAAACCCAGGACCCCTGTTCACGCAAGGCGACGACCAACCACTGCCTCACTGCTTGCCCAACAAACGTATGTTTAAACAATGTTATGTTGTCAATCAAGGGAAGCCAACCTGTTGACAATGGTTAGCATGCCCGCTCTTGCATTACACATGGTAGTGGGTTTCGCATTCGCTGCTTACGACGAACACCAAAAAGTTTTTCAGCGGTGAGTTATTCCCACGCTCATTAATGCTGGTGACATTTCTGTAGGTTTCAAAGCTTCTCTAAGTGGTTTCACTGAAATGGGAACGCGCCGTTCGAACTCGGCCTATAAAAAAGGGTCCTTGTCTATTGAGCGCTTAACATGGAATCGGCAGCACTCAGTTGATAAGAGAGAATTCACCAATGTGGTATCACAAGGACTGAATTAGTCTAAGTGAGCCTATACATAGGGCGCCTACCTAACCTAAAACCTATGTTGCCAAACCAATGTTATGTTTTGCATCGGCTCGTGGGGCGCGCAAGCTATGCTATATTATAAATATGACTTATAACGATAATTATCTCTTGATGACCATAACAGCTACCGTAGCCCAGCTAGTTAGTGTGCTTGGCTTACAAACTGCCTGTGCGTCCGCCTGTTCGAATCCCCGGCCGCGCCAAAAGGCTTAAAATTTTAAAAAAATTTATAAAATTTAATTAATTCTTCTAAAATGTTTTGTATTACAGAAACAAGGTGCTAAGAACTAAAAAAACATGGAAGCTGAAAAAAATGCTTGAGGCAATATTCAGTTAGGCAAAAAAATAATGTTGAGCACAATATTCTTTAGGGTGAGAAAATTCTTCTCAGCATATAAATATTTTTGCGGTCCAAAATGCCTCCAAACATATTATATGTTTCACATAATAACAGTAATAAGTTTTTTTGAAAAGACAACATTATTGAATTTGGATGGAAAAATACCAAAATGGTTGTAACTTAGGACTACCCAAACAATTATATTTGTTAGACCAATATGGCTTCAAACATATTATATATTGCGAAGAAATACAAACATATAAATTCATTGAGCAATACCCAAAAATGTATATGCTTGAAGCAAAATATGTTTGGAGTATATGTTACAGAAGCATTTTTTTTTGAGTGTACAGATGCAAAAAGCTTTCTGCGCAAGATGGGCTGCCGCATTTGTTAACAGTTCTGATCAAAAACGCATAAGAATGAACATTTCTCAAGCTATGGTTTGGATCGCTTTTAAAGCGAAATAAAATGATCGTTCTAACTGTTTATGAGACATGGTCCACCACTATACTCCAGAGACAAAAGCCACAATCCAAACCAATGGACTTGAAAGCTGGAGAAGTAGCCCCAAAGAAGAAAAACAATTCAAATCGGCTTGTAAGGTTAGTACTTTATGGATATGGACTTATATCGGCCCAGAAGCCAGACTTTTACCCTAATTTGCCCTTTTAAAAATTTTGCACAAGAAGAACAAATTAGTACATAGTCAAGTGTGCCAAATTTTTATTGAAATCGGTTCAAGATTTAGATAAGCTCGCCATGATTTATCTCTCGCGCCGATATGGACTAATACCGTCCCAGAAGTACTAATACGTCGCACTAGTGAGTAAATTAGTAGTGACAGTCATGTGTGCCCAAATTTTATGAAATCGGTTCAGATTTACATATAGCTCCATATTTATCGTTCGCCCGATTTTACACTCATATGACCACAGTGGGCCAATTTTAACTCCGATTTATTGGAAATTTTGCACAGGGAGTAGAATTAGCACTTTAGCTATTGCGTGCCAAATTTGTTTGAATCGGTTCAGATTTAGATATTAGCTCCGCATATCATATGTTTTTCTGATTTCAGACAATTCAAAAATTTTCTTGTAAAAGCCACTGCTAGTCAAAAGTTTTGTAAAAATGACTCTAATTTCCAAACTTCTAATACCATATATATGAAGGCGCAATAAAATCATAGAATAAACTTTTGCGAAGTTTCCTTAAAATTTGCTTCAGATGTTAAATGTTTCCCATGATTTTTTTACTAACATATTGTGTTCCACCCTACCTGCATTAGCGACTTAAAATTTCGTGAGTCTAATAACGATTTTGTTAGAAGTCAAAATTCTGTCCAGAATCGAGTGATATTTAAATGTATGTATTTGGGACAACCTTTATATATAAGCCCCAACTCAACTTCTGACGGATGGTGATATTGTATCGAAAATTTAGATCTACAAGAGTGGTGCCAGGGTATATATATAGTCGCGCCCGCCCGACTTTAGGACTTTCCTTAACTTGTTTTACGGACATATGCTTGAATACTAGCTCCGCCAATGACAGACATGTACTATTATTTTATTAATCTTTTTTTGCGTCGTCATAGGAATTTACCACAGAGTACCTTCGGTGCCTTAGCAGCTCCACCACAAGACGTTAGGAGACCTTCGGGGTTTACTATTTCGCCTCGTAGATTAGGTATTAGTCGTTAGTTTGTATGCATAGACTTTCAAACATCGACCGTTTACCGCCCCGCGAACGACTATCACGCAAATACCGGACACCGAAGCTTAACACCCCACACACGACACGCTGTAGCAAACACTGATGGCGCCCCGAAAGCAATTTATCATCACATGAACAGAATTTTTATAACTACGAACACCAAGAACCAAGACAATGAGGGCCGGCCCAGAGTCGCGCCGCTGATTTTAGTCGCCGCCGACCACTTTTTGCAGTCGACGCGCCGCCCAAATTATGTCGACTCCATCTCGACTCAAATTAAGCGCCAATTAATTCAAAAAATCGATTTAAACCAGAAAAATGTTATAAAAATTGTCGTATTTTTGCCAAAAGTGTTGAACCTCCCACCACAAAATATTTAGTGTCAGCCGCCGCCGACAAAATGGGTCGGCTTCATTCTTGCCTGATGAAACTTAATATGTACATTTTCTTTTGAACAAAAACATTTTCCTATCCACTTCTAGATTTTATACGTATACGTTTTCGATTTGCTTATAATTTTTCAGGTTTGGGGATTTCGTCTGTAGAACAAAAATCCGTTACTTTATTTTCCGGTATCGTGTCCGAAAAGGTGACCCCTTCTTGCTGATTTTTGTAATATTTGGACGGGGAGGAGTTAACCTTGTCTTGCCGATTGTTTGAAAATTGAAAGCTTTTCAAGTTTTTATGAAATGCTCCAAGGAGGGTTGCGAGGTCCATGTTTGGTACACCCGCAAAAAAATCGCTTCTGTACATATACTCCCGAACACATTCTGCCTCAAGCGTATATGAGAATGGTCCAAACAAATATTGTTTGTATTTTGTTCAATTCAACTTGTTAGAAAAAAACTTTTAATGAAATTTTGTTCTGTGTGTATAATATTTTTTAAGGCGGCTGATGGTTACTTCCATTCTGTTTACTTGCATGTTTTACTTTCATAGGTCTCTCTTTCTAAACACATTTATATGTTTATAGGCCAATTTCTAAGATTAATATATGTTTTGCGTATTACGTAATTGTTTTCACATCTTTGCACAGAACGGGATTTTTGGCCAGTAAGAGACTTCCTCTAAGACCTGCCTCTTTAAAAGAGTTCTCTGGTTTATTTCTTGTGGTTTTGATAACATCACGAAGCAATCCATGTTAATAATGGCATGACCTTTTAGAGTAAGAAAATTTGACATTCTTACATAAAAGGTTTGATCCAGCGATAAAGCTGGGTAAACGCATTGTCCGCACAATTAACTTCGAATTGCGAATTACGCATTTTATTAAAATTTTTATCACCAATTTATCAAATGAAAATCTCTTATGGAGTGAATTCTCTTTTAAACAATAAGTACTTGCACCCTCAAAAAAAGTCGCTTCTGTTAACATATGTTTCCAAAACATATTTTGACAGGAAGCAATATATTCATTGCATATTGTCCCGAAACATTAATATGTTTGTTTTATGTGAACATATTATATGTTTGAAGCATTTTGCAGCCAAAAATTTTATCAGCTTGGAAGAAGTTTTTCCCAAACACGATTTGCTCATTTCCCTAACACTACTCGTAAATTTTCACTTCCACGAATTTTTTAGTTTATGGCACCTTTCTCTGTAAATACAAATAATGTTGAAGAATATTCACTTTTATAAATTTTTAAATTTTACCTTTCGCCTGCACGGGAAAGAATCGAACGAGGACCATTACCAGTTTTGTAAGCCAACACACTATCCATGCTACGTTATGTTATAGTCACCAGAGAAATTATCGTTTTAAAGTTACACTTTACTATAGCATATTGCAGCGCCACGAAAGCCCATGCATAACCATAACATTATTTAACAGAAAACATAACATTTGTTTGCCACGTGGAGCAGTTGGTCTTAGCATGCCTGACTTGCATGGCAAAGGGTGTGGGGTTCAATTCCCTGCCTCCGACCGAACATTTTTTTTTTGTTTTTTTTGTTTTTTTAATTTACAACATCTTATATTTATACTATATTAATTTTTTTTTTTTAAATGCAAACATCGAAATGTCGTTATTTAAAGATTTATTAGTCAGTAACAGTGCTTGATATAATACGAAATTGTAATCATTTTTTGGATAAAATATTTATTTTTTTATATGCAAAAAATAACAATTCTTGCTAATAAAAAAACTGTTTTGCCTACAAAACTTTAAAGATTGGAAGGGAGATTCAAAAACTAACCAAAAGAGGAACGTGGGTCGAGTATAAACATCATAATATTTTATAATATAAACATATAAATTTATTTAGGGAGTGAACAGTTTTTTACTGCAGATTTAACACACATGCGCTCTATAAATTCCTTTTATTTTTCTTTATATCAATTCATTTCTAAAGAAAATAAACTTTTTAAATTGTTTTTAGCTTGTAAAAGGTCGAACTTACAATACTCGCTTTTATATTGATGGTGTCCGTCACTCTCTTGCGACTACTTTTTGAATAAAGAGAAACATAAACTTTGTTTTTGTACATTTTACTGGTGAAATTTTTCACTATTTCCTCCTTATTTCTTTTTACCGTCCAACTCTAAAAAGATATTAGTGCCCTTTCTTATTTTTATGAAGCACCCCTGATTCTTTTTTAAACGAACCAAGAAAAAAATTAATGCCAAATGATAAACAAAAAATGTCCACACATACTAAATGCTGCCTCCAAGGCGAAAACATAAGCTGTTTGTTTTTCAAATGTCTATTCTCTTGGTTAGAATGTATATCTCTTTATTCAAATTAAAAAAATTTAAAAACTTAACATATTCAAATTTTGTGCCTTGATCATAAAACAGTTTCCGAACAACATACAGCCGTTTACAGAAATTGTTCTCTTGAACTCTTTTGCCTGTGTATATTGATACTTCGTTTCGTCAACTCTCCCCGGTTTCCATCTCTATTTTTCTCTCTACTCTCTCTGTCGCTTTTGAATAAAATATCACAACAGTATGTATGTTTAGTTGAAATTTGTAAATTATATATGTTTGTATTCACACATAATGATTTTTATGAAAACATTTCATGCCCCAATCATATATATTCTAACATATTAACATAGATGTCCTCAAACATTTAGTGTTTTAGTTTAGGAAATATACATGTTCGCCACTTAAATATATTGTGGTTTAAAATCGTGCCCGAAACACATTTTGTTTATATCGGAACATATGAAAAACATATTTTTCTAACAGTGTGTATAATGCTGCTGAACGACTAATAGTCCACTTGATATAGACCACAGCTGAAGCGAAACCCGTTGTGTTCGCCCGGAACCATTCATGTTATGACGGCCTTATCTTCTTACTTAACCTGAAAATAGGCCGTGGCAAATTCCACCAATAAATTGTAATTGAATTGTTTTGTTACACTTCAAAACAGAAAGTCGCTTCTCTTCCATATGTACCAAACATATTTTGAAGGAAGCACATATATTTTTGATTATTGCCGAAACATTATGATGTATAAACGCTATGTTTGGATCCAAATTTTCTTACTGAAAATATTAGGATTTCAACGATAACCATATTAAATATTGATTTTTAAATCCAAAATAATATTTTGTCAACCTAGACATAAATTTATTTTAGGGAGTGAATTTTTACTGCATTTATACATAACATTTATTACATTCAAACAACGTGAATATGAAAGTTTTTACTAACAAAATAACTTTGTACTTAATTTCAGATTTACTTTTGTTTTGTTTTAACGTGTCCGTCGACTCATCTTGCTCTCCCTGCTAATAAAGAAGAACTAAACGTTGCCTTTGTACATTAACATTTAACTCTTAGGACGTCTCGATTTGTTTTGACGCCATAAGATGAAGTCGAGTAGGTAAACAGAACACAAAAATCATCAGTGGTATCCAGATATCTATTATCTTAAAATTAAATTCAATATAACATACTAAATTTTAGGTGAAGCCTCATTAATATGTCAATTGCATAGTCAAAACGGAAATCGGAAATGTTGGTTTTTAGAAAGGGTGGAAGAATTCCTATAAGGGACGTTATTCGATACAAAAACCAGGAAGTCCGTATAAGTTAATGAATATACCACCTAGAGTGGCCCTAACCCGAAATTAGGCTTCACAAAACAGATAAATAATATGAAATATAGCCGCTAAAAACAGTATTAAACGCTATCTGGAAAAACTTTTTGAGTCAGCCAGGTAAAGGGATGATACGCGTCAAAATTTTGGTCAATATAAACCGACGTATTATCTTTCAATTTTGCATTTAAAAAACCTGAACACCCCTCGTTATTGAAGGGTGTGTGTTAGAATGTGCTCCTATTTTGATTTTGGAATTCACTCCTTCAGTTTCAAAATGCCGTCCAAGCAAGAAGAGGCAGCGTATCAAAATTTTGCTCGCGCATCGCGAAAATCCGCAGCTACTCGCACGCAAATGCTGCGCAAAATTGCTAAAAGTTGCCAATCGACCGTTAAAAATGTAATTAACAGTGTTTGGGGAACGTTTTGTCGACAGCCAGGAAGTCTGGATCGGGGGGAAATCGAAAACCGGAAGCCGCTGAGACGACAAAGAGAGTTGCCGGTAGTTTCAAGCGAAACCCTAACCTCTCTCTCCGAGATGCCGCAAATAAGCTGGGTGTATCGCCTACAACCGTGCATCGAGCCAAAAAACGAGCCGGACTATCGACTTAGAAGAAGGTAGTGACTCCAAATCGCGATGATAAACAAAATACGACGGCCAAAACGCGATCCCGGAGGCTGTACGACGATGCTGACGAAGTTTGACTGCGTGGTAATGGACGACGAAACCTACGTCAAAGCCGACTACAAGCAGCTCCGGGACAGGAGTTTTATACGGCAAAAGGAAGGGGAAAGGTAGCAGATATTTTCAAGCACATAAAACTGCCAAAGTTCGCAAAGAAATATCTGGTTTGGCAAGCCATCTGTACCTGTGGCTTGAAAAGCAGCATTTTCATAGCTTCCGGGACTGTCAACCAAGAAATTTACGTGAAAGAGTGTTTGAATAAACGTCTGCTGCCTTTCCTGAAGAAACACGGCTGTTCCGTACTGTTTTGGCCGGATGTGGCATCTTGTCATTACGGTAAAAAGGCCATGGAGTGGTACGCCGACAACAACGTGCAGGTGGTTCCCAAGGACAAGAACCCTCCCAACACGCCAGAGCTCCGCCCAATTGAGAAATACTGGACTATTGTCAAGCGGAACCTAAAGAAGACCAAAAAAACTGCTAAGGACGAGCAGCAGTTCAAGGCAAACTGGCTTTCTGCGGCGAAGAAGGTGGACAAGGTGGCTGTACAAAATCTGATGGCAAATGTCAAGCGTGAGGCCCAGCAATTCGGATTTGGAAAAGCGAAAGCCTAACTGAATATTTTTCCTGAATTTTATACTAATTGAACTTGAAAAAGAAATTTAATTTGATTTTTTAAATAAACGATTTCACCGAGTTACACGCGTTTTCTCTTGACCAAATTTTGACCGTATCACCCTTTATATCCATATCTAGCAAATGTAAGCTGTTTCAAGCAGTCTGCAGATCCATACAAACATATGCTGCTCAAGTTTGGGGATGTGTGATTTATGATGAAATATATAAGCTCCAACGATATTGTTACTCCCGGACTTCACTCCACAATTATGCTTTGAAGTTTGGAAACGAGCATAGAAAATAGCACATTTGATACACTAGAACTTCATCTGACATACATATACAAAACAATATTTCAATATAAAAGCAATAGACTACCACATACGTCAACGTTATAATCAATCATTATAAATCGGGGGGTTCAATCAAATATAGTCGGGTTAGCTAAAATCATAAACCAAATTCTTATGCAATAATCATCAACAAATAGAGGATTTATAAATTAAATATATTGGTTTTGTGTCTAACACAAAAGGACAGCCAAAACGACTGCAAGAAAACATTTAGACGCGATCGTGCGGGGGGAAATCCCCGTTTTTGTGGGCAAAAGAAGTTAATGCGCTGGGTGCCGATTTTAGACTAAACTTTTCAATAACTACCGCTCAGGATTGGATACAAAAAGGACAGATGC
>PGFW01056509.1:1320-11789 GCA_003123925.1 Haematobia irritans | reverse complement strand
AGGTCCCAAAAAAACAAAACAAAAAAAATGCTAATTGTAACTGTCTTCCACGCATTAACTGCAGCCGATTGTAAAACAATTTGTTTGCGAATTTTTGTGTTTAATTCATGCTATTAAGTTTTGAAATTACTTTTGCTGAAATGCGAAAAGTCTTTGTTTTAAGTCGGAAATAGCAGTTAGTGCGTTTTTGCTGATACTAGCAATACATTTCAGGATAATCCCAACTTGTAAGCTATTTTTTTCTCTATGAATGTATTTTAAGATATTTTTAAAGCCATTTTATTTTATTTACAACTTAACATCATGTTATTATGTTATGACTTTCGCCTATTATAAAATTTCATTGCCCTTATTTGTATGAGATAATTCATTACTTTATGTGCCAACCCGGATATGACCTTGTGTTGCTTAGTTAATTTCCCAACTGCCCACGTTTTCATGGGCTGCATTTTAACGATTTACTTGTTCTGGGCTCTGTTTCGTGTCATTCACTGATTAATTTATTCACTTATTGTTTTTTCATTTCTATTTTTCTTTTTTACAGGATTTGGGGCAGTGTTCATTTGCCGTTTTTGTATTCATGTGTATCATTTCTTGGGAGTGCTCCTTGTCTACTGCGTTAAGTTTAATTTACTCTTGTTATTATTTAAATTTAAATGTTTGGCCTGAACATTATTTTTACGTACAGCGAACTATGATTATTTACCGTATAGATTTTAATTATGTTATGCGGCCATATTTAACCATTAATTTTGGATTTGCACTCTTCTATTGCGTTCATTTTTGTCCCAATTGAATAATAATTATACGTAAAATAATATGTTATATGTAATTCATGCTTTATAATCAGTAATCGACAGTGGCTATATACAAACAAGGTTCAAATTGTTTTACAAAACTAAAATTATGGATTTTAAAGATGTGTAGTATGATGGCCTTGTTCAATGTTTTAGCAAATATGTTATTCGTTTGATATTAACTTATAGCTACAAAATGGGCTCGTTATACACCAGGCTGCTGGAGCTCGGCGTCTTAAAGATTTTGCTGGAGTCGGACGTTCGTGTAAATTTTGCGTCGATTCCGAGTCCGGCGAAACAAATAGACAACACAGCTTTATCAGTCTTTGTAACTAAAGATAATATTTTCGACAAATGTTAGATGTTCGATTTGGCGGTTTTTTTTTTTATCGCACACCGAAAACCAAGTACTTGGATTCTCAGGCCATTCTAAAGTGTATTTAGTTAGCGGCACGTAGAATTTCACCTAGGTGACATTAAAAAGTTGGTTTTTACTAGACATATGGGCTGAAATTCTTTCTTTTAAATGACAATCTTTTTTGCGATGATATAGATTCCATTTTTTTAACATATTATAAAACTATTGACTCTTTTAGCCCTATATATGCTCTTGCCGCTTAAAGGCTACATTTTAGGCAACTATAGCAGTTAGGTAGAACCTAACGCATATCTGCATTTTGTGGCAGGCATGTCGAGTTCGAAGATGGGTCATTACCGTGGACCAATTTTGTGATATAGCACCTACCCACTGGTAAACCCACCTCTCGATTTGTTTTAAGAAATTTTCCCATGTTCTAAAAGTTTTCATAAGGATTTGTCAGAAACTTTTGAGTTATTTGAGAACTCCATTTAATTATAAAATGCGGAAATTTCTACGTCGGTCACCAAATTTTGCTATCGAGATTTAATTACATTGAAAAATCCTCCATTATAAACCCGATGTTCCTTGGAAAGCCTGTAAATTTCTGCAAAATTAAACCTCTGCCACATGCCCCTTCTGAGGCGGTCTTTTGGTGGAGAAAGTTTGTTCCTTTCAAAAGCCATTTCGAAAGATTCTTTTACATTACAATTATATGGACCTCTAATGTCCTATTTAAATCTGATAGCACTGATTATAAATCTATGCTTTTCACTATGCTTTTTACTTCTTATTAGAAACAATATTTTCGTTAACTTGCTCAGCTATTCCTGTTCATTGCTGTTAGTATGGTAGTGGTTATTTTAAAAATTCCGGCACAGAGTGCGTAGTATTGACATTCTACAATGCCTTTTGGTGTAATTTGCATTGAATCGCCGGTTTCAAATTTTATGTATAGTCTCCTCATACTATTATCTTTTTCGCTCCGATTCTTATGAACTGTATATGGCCCACAAAAGCCAGAGTTTTTGCCGTTGATTTGCCCATTCAAATATTTGCCACAAGGATTTACGGTGAATAGTTATTTCGCTTATATGGTCTGTCAAATTTTGTTAAATCAGGTTCAGATTCTACTTGATTATACCGCTCACCATACTCATATCTTTTCGCCCGATTTGGAATCTTATATTGGTCTCAAAGCCCCGGCAGTTCTTTGCCCTGACTTACTTCAAATTTTGCAAAAGCTGGTACCTTTTCACGATTACTATTGTATCGCTCGCCCACAATTCCCTGCAGTTCAAACTTATCGAATTCCACAACTTCTCTCTTCTAAAGATTCTAATGCCCCGTCCCATATATTATTTATTTCGTCTCGATTTGTAATCTTATATGCCTCCAAAATCCAAGCCGCGTTTTGCCGTGGGATTTTGCGTTTCAAAAATTTCGCCCACAAGGGATGTACGTAACTCCCTGTATACTTACTCAATAGTGATAGAAATCCAATTTTCTCTGGATCCATTACGGCCGACAATACATATGTCAAGCCCAATACAACAAAAGCCAATAGACTAAATACTGTAAAGGTCTCATAGGCACGAGCTATAATTCCCTTTTTATGACCCGAAAAGCCGGTTGATTCAGTGAATAGATATGCAAATGGCAGGAAGACAAACAATGACAAATTGGAAAAGAGAAACACATGATTCCAAAGACCTGGAAATACAAATAATAAACCATCGAAAATCAATTGAAATGCTCTATTGATTGCAAATAATAATGAAGATATTTTTTTTATCTCACTTCAAGCTTACCTTGGATCAATGAACTATTCAGCCACTTAACGTAATAGCTGTTTGGGTAAAGCAATAATACTTCATTGCTTGCTATGGAAACGGGTAGTAGAAGAGCAGCTCCCACCGCTATTGCCATTGAAAATGTACAAAGCCATGAACTGTAAAAGAAGAAAACAGAGTTAAAACAGGCAAAAACTCAATTTGCTATAAAAAAATATATATTTATAGTAACTTTTTGTTTATGGATGAAAATTCATTGTTCTATTTTGTATTCTTACCTTATGCGATACACCAGTAATTCATCTTCATCATTCGCAATACTAATCATCACGATCTTTACGTCTAAAGCGTGAAATTAACACGTATGACGGCCAAAATACAGTAAAATCAAGAGTAGCAGGAATATCTGAAATGCAAATCAAGCAAAAAAAACAGTTCAATGGAACAAGTTTCTGTAATAGCTATGGAATAATAAGTTGTCAAGATGAAATTGCACAAGCAAAAATTTCCTAACAAATTAAATTTGGCAAAAATTGTCCTATGGTAGGCTTTTGAATATGAATAAAAGACTATGCTTTTTATTGCTAAAAACTTATTATTTATTTTGTAGAACTTTTATGTCTGCTTAGATGCTTCTAGAACAAAAATGAATGATGAAATTCAATTACTGAAGTATGTGTGCGCGCTCTGACAATAGAGCTGCCAGATTGTAATAAATATTATATAAGATGTTTATGTAAGATGTAGGGTTACCCCCAACATCTCCCCTTTTTAAGTTGAAATGGGTGATCTGGAAATAGGATCTACAGGTTGTCTTCGTGTGTGATACGCTTAGGAAACCAATGAGGAGAACCTATAGGTGTTTCATAATTATCATCGCTTGATGGAGGTGTGATGTTGAAATCCTCGAGTAGAAAATCCAATGGCAATTTTGTGTTTGACTCAGTTCGTGTTTCATGATCTGGAACTCTGGGTCTGAGTTGATCCGTATGTGCTCTTACAAGAATCTTCTTCTCGCCTACATCTATGATGGTGTTGTAGATAACGTTGCCCACCTTTTCGATGATCTCACCATGAACCCAATAGCTTTTATTTCCTTTGAAATTCTTTGCATAGACCAAGTCACCTGGTGCGAACTTTCTATTTCTGGCGCCATGCTTGCTATTGTACTGAGATTCCATTTGGTGGTTTACTTTTCGCTCAGTGTATTGAGGTTTTCTGATTGCGTCGAAAACTGTTCTCATTTTTCGACCGATGAATGACTCTGCCGGTGTTTTACCCTCTGGTGCATTTGGATTTGGAGTTGATCTGTAGACTTCTAAAAAGTCTTGAAGTGTTCTGTAGTGTTCTTCCCCCCTTCAAATTTCTATAAGAGCGTTTTAGAGTATCTACAAAACGTTCGGCTTGTCCGCTTCGAACCTAGGGATGAAGCGTACGGTTCTTGTTGCTAAATCTTTTCCTTTACACCAAGTTTGGATTGGTCAGAGCAGAACGTGTACCGTTGTCTGATACAAGCTGTTCTGGATTTCCAAATTGTGCACAGTATTCATTCAACATTTTTATGGTTGCAAATGAAGTTGTTGTTGTTGTCTCATAAATCGCAGGGTATTTTGAGAATGCATCAATAACTTAAAAGATATATTTACCTCTTCACCCGGACCAGCGTATCAATATGGATTCTCTCGAGTGGGCGTGTCGTTAATGGCCATGAGCAAAGGTTGGTCTTCACCGGATTTTTTGCTGCACGTTGACAATTTTGACATTTTCGGACGTAGTCCTCGATTTGTTTGTCGATATTGGGCCAGTAGACATAACATCGAGCTATTGACTTACCCCGTTCTGCAGATAGATGTCCTCTGTGAAGTTGTTTCAATACCTTTTGTCTGCATTTTTCTGGTACTACTATGCGGTTGTTGAATAAAATACATCCATCTAGAGTTGATAGTGATTCTTTCCGATTGTAGTATTGTATAATTGATTCATCTACATTTTTACTGCTTTCAGATTCCGTTGTTTATGAAATTGATGACAGACTGGAGAGCTTTGTCGTTTTTAGTTGCGTAGACTACTGTATTGAAAGTGAGTGGAAGTGTCGAAACTGCCTCGTCGACGTCTCGGCGTATATCTTCCTCGAGTGCCACTGAAGCAATGACGAAATCATCAGCTGGCTTTTCATGATCACTAATGAGTCTGGATAATACGTCGGCGTGACCAAAATCCCTTGTATTAATATATTTGATTTCGAAGTCATACGCTAATAAAATTAAAGCCCAGCGCTGTAACCGGTTGGCTGTGTAGATTGGTATTCCTTTTTTCGATCCAAATATTGTCAGGAGTGGTTTGTGATCGGTGTGCAAGGTGAATTTTCTACCGAACAGCATTCTGTGAAACCTTTGCACAGCGAATATGAGAGCGAGACCCTCCTTCTCTATTTGACTGTAATTGCGTTCAGCGGGAGTGAGTGCTCTGGATACATGGTGTATCGCCTTCATTCCTCCGCCAGGAAACATATGGTAGATGACACTCCAACCCGGTGATGATGCTCTGCTGCTACGTGAATAGGCAGATTCGGGTTGTAGTGTGTTAAGAGCAAATTCGATGTTAGAATTTTCTTAAAGTCATCTAAAGATTTTTGACATTCTGAAGTCCAGATAAAATTGTTATCCTTTTTTAACAAGTCGTCAAGAGGTTTGCGTTAAGGTGCGCATGTTGTTTACAAACTTGCTGTAGTGATTGATTGAGCCTAGAAGAGATCTAGCCTCTGCAACATTTTCTGGAATTTTCAGATTTTGAATGGCGCTAATTTTGCATGGATCAGGTCGTATGCCGTCTTTATTGATAACCTGTCCTAAGGTAATTTAATTCTTTTCGAAAAAATTACATTTCAAATTTTAATTTGAAACCGAAATCTTGTATTCGTTGCAAAATTAAATCCAAGTTGGTCTTATGTTCAGCGATAGACTTACTCGCTAACATAATGTCATCAATATACGCTTTGGTACCCTCTATGCCTGAACATAACTCATCCATAATTCTCTGGAATGCTCCTGGAGCAGATTTTATACCAGGTGTTAGTCGGTTAACTTTGTACAATCCCTTGTGGGTATTTATGGTGAGTAACTCTTTGCTGCTGTCGTCTACCTCTACTTGTAGATATGCATCAGACAAGTCCAGATGACTGAAAATTACGCTGTTGTGGCAGTCTGAAAGAATTTCCTCTGGAGTGGGTAGTGGATACTGGTTAGATTCTACCATAGAATTGGATCTGTTAAATAGTTTCTGGCAGATGCGAATTTTTCCATTGCGTTTCGCTGACTTACAATTGGAGCTGCGTTATCTTGACGAATTTACGGATGTAATAATTCCTGCACTTTCGAGTCTCTGTAGGTTCGCTCGATTCTCTGTTCTAGCTGCATATGGAACAGGTCTTTTGGGAATGAATACTTCCTTGGCGTTTGGCAGCAACTGAATGTTGACTTTGGTTTTTGTGCATTAAACCCAATGAGTTGTTATCAAACACTTTCCGTACTTTACGTTTCCAGAGCGCGATATCGTCATCGAATTTTATTTGGTGACACCAGAAGTTATCGGTTTGTTTCCCAAAGATCGAAAGATTGAATTCCAGTCGATTCCATGGATGTTCAGTTTTTCGACATCTGTAATGTAACAATTTAAATTTTGTGACGTCAATCGATGGTTACGCTGCCATTTGAATCCTTTGCGATGGAGGTTGATTTTTGTTAGCGTTTGCGTCATTTGGCGCGTATCCTTGTTGTGTAAGCTTTGGCTTACCAATACTTTCCCATGTTTGGAAGTGATATGATGGATATGTCCGAAGCGGGTATCGATTTGTAGACGAACAGGCTTGTTTTCATAGCACTTTGTGTATTTTACGAAGCTTTTTGAAATTCAACATTTCTTGTATTGAAAAACTGACGTTTGTGTTGAACGTCTTCTTTTGATTCTTAAACTTCTGCTTCTTTCCCTCTTCCATGTTTGAAGGTTTTGGTGATTTGCCTAATTTTGCGCTGACACAATAGTTGTCTTTGTGTCCCAGCTGGTTGCACTTGTTGCATTTGTGTTTTTGAAATGGACAAAATTTTACGTAGTGCAAATCCCCACAGAACCAGCATGGTGTTTAGTAGTTTGTGTTGTCTTGGACTTCGGTAGATTTTGTTGACAGAACAAGACAGTTTTTGATTGATGTTCATCAAACTGTTGTCTGATTTTCAGGTCTAAAATACGCTGAGTTCATCTACGAGTTTGTCCAAATTCATTTCGTGTTCTCGTCGAGTAATTTTAGCAAACGAATCGTATTTCGTTATCTTCTGGGCCGACTTCAAACCCAGAACGAAGATTAAACATTTAAACTGATGGATGGTTAACTCACTCATTTTAAACAATTCACATTGGAGATTGACTTTGCTGGCGTATTCGCGGAAATCTTCCCCATCTGTTTTTGCTAATTGCAAACACTTATAGCGTTGTGCGACTTGAGTTTCTGCTTTTCCGAAGAGCTTCTTCAGTTTTTCCACAGTGTCCTTAAGTGTCATTTCTTCTGGTTTTGTTGGCAGAACATAATTTGCGAATCTTTCGTGCACTTGATTTGGCATCTTCCTCATAAGAGAGCTACTTTCATCGTCGTCCAATGCGCTTGGCCTTCTTTCGAAGACATTGAACAAATCTATTGTACCACGTTTGAAGATATAGACCACTTTCTGGGCTCATATTCGAAATTTGGTCATGGAATGCGTAAGATTCCATCAAGGCTGCTTTGGATGTACCTTGTCTCGGGTTGTTATCTGTTGTGGAGCTTGCGCTTTGCGATTGAATGAGCAAAGCCATTTGTTCGAGCAATAGCGTCTGTTGAGCCATCGCCTTTTGCTGCTCCTCCAGTAATTTCACAACTATGTCGCTAGGCATGTTCATTCCTGAATACTGGCGTTTTACAACTGATTTTATTTTACGACCGTCCTCGTCGCCACTTTTGTTAGCCTTTTGTATATGAATAAAAGACTATGCTTTTTATTGCTAAAAACTTATTATTTATTTTGTAGAACTTTTATGTTTGCTTAGATGCTTCTAGAACAAAAATGAATGATGAATTCAATTACTGAATGTCTGTGTGTGCGCGCTCTGACAATAGAGCTGCCAGATTGTAGATAAATATTATATAGATGTTTATGTAAGACTGTAGGGTTACCCCACATATTGAAATGAATTTTGCAAACAAACCCTATAAAAATGGAATTTTTGAAAAATGTCCTATATAAAAAGAAATTTGTCAAATATACCATAGAGAATAGAAATGGTTGATAAAATTCCCATAGAATTTAATTTTGCAAAAATTTTATATGGAATGAAATTTTACCAAAATTCCCTATATAAAACGATTTTTGCAAAAATTCCTATAAAAAGGAAATTATTATTAAAATGTTTGATAAAATTTCCCATAGGAATTAAATTTTGCAAAAATTTATATATGGAAAATGAAATTTTTGAAAAATTTCCCTATGAAATGAAATTTAAAAAAAATTTTGCAAAAATTTTATATGGAAATGAAATTTTACAAAAATTCCCTATAAAAACGATATTTTGCAAAAATTTCCTATAAAAAGGAAATTATTATTAAAATGTTGATAAAATTTCCCATAGGAATTAAATTTTGCAAAAATTTTATATGGAAATGAAATTTTGCAAAAAATTCCCTATAGAAATGGAAATTTAAAAAAATATATATAGAAAAGAATTTTGAAAATTTCTTTTATTAAAAATGTTATAAACTTTTCCATAGGATAAATTTGATTTATATATGAAATTTGCAAAAATTCCCTATAAAACGATATTTTGCAAAAATTTCCTATAAAAAGGGAAATTTGCAAAAATTTCTAAAAACGGAAATTTGCAAAAATATTTCTTATAGAAACGAAATTTTTGACAAAAATTTCCTATAGAAATGAATTTTACAAAAATTTTTTATAGAAAAGAAATTTTGCAAAAATTTTCTTATTGCAAGCGAAATTAAATGTTTCGCTCAATTTTATAAAATACAATTACAATCTCCTATATTAGACCAGCAAAAAATTTGGAAGTCTCAAAGGTATTAACTTATAAAAAGCAATGCAGAAAGAATGGCATTACCAATAGATGTTTTAAATATTATATTTCCCTATAGGAGGTTAGTTATAGATAATCAAATTTGCATATATAACTTAAGTTTTTCTTTTGTTAGAAAAATTAAAATAATGGATATATTTTTTAACTTTATTTTGTTTTTTCATACATTAGGTAGAAAATAACGAAGTAAGAACATATTAACAATGGTACAAAAATATCATTTCTCAATTTTGTTATGAGAAAATGATAAATGTCCAATTGATTTTACAAAATAAGTTAAAATTTTTCGAAATATATAGAATAATGAACATTTGAAAAATTTGTGTAAATGTTTCCGATTAGCTATAGGAAATCAAAATTAAATAAATTTTTGCAAAAATTAAAAATAATTTTTCTTATATGAGTCAAATGAATATCAACAAATATTTTTTAAATTTATTGCAAATAACACAAAACAAATGATTCATGGCATCTACCTAATGAAGTAGAATGCAAACACATTTCATTTTTGCACAAGAAACTGTTGAAATATTGGATGACTTCTCGTCCTAATGTAGCCAAGAGCACATGTGTATAAAAAATTGCATCAATCCACAGATTTTCTGTGCAGAACAAATTTATTCTATTCTGTCACGAACTTCAGGTATCACCAAAAGATCGTTTTTCTCATTCATTTATTTGGAATATGACGCTTTTTTTGCTGAGAGGTGGATTATTGCGCTCAATATATATATGTCAGAACGTATTCTACCGTTTATCCTACTTTAATAAGAAAATATAAAATAGGTAACTATTTAAGAATTATAAAAAAATAATTCCTACAACTTTGATAGGAGTTTATTAAAATTTTTCTCATCAATTAATTTAGCATTTCAGATGCTCAAACATTATTATAAAGTATGATTATTCTCATTTTTTAACATTTTTCTCGTTCGGCAGACAAACGGGACAAGTTTTTGTTGCATAATCTACGAAAAGTTCGGCTCAAACTATTTGATTTACTATGATATCGATTGGTAGAAAAATTCTTTGGTTCTTTGGTTATGATTTGAAGAAAAAGTAGGAGTACTATGTTTGCATAAAAACAATTTCTTTTCATATTGAATTAAATTAATGTTAGACATATTTTGACATACAATTTTCCTATATAGCAATCAGATTTGCAATAAAATATATTCTAAAATCTCCACAGGATATTATGGTATTGATATTTTTGTTTTGTTTGTTTGTTATGTACTCAAATAATGTTATAGTATGTTCTGGTGATTGGCGACTGAGTAATACGCATAAACGGTACGTGAACTGAATTTATTACGCTTTGAGGGCTCTTCCGAAGAAATTCTGGGGTTATCCGCTATACTAAGATGTGCTTAAAAAATTAAGAATTTAGGTAGAGTACTCTTC
>PGFW01056495.1:11725-22872 GCA_003123925.1 Haematobia irritans | reverse complement strand
CCTATAGGCAAATTTTTTTTTTCAAATTTTTATTTCTTATATAATTTTGTTTTCTATAGAATTTTGTCAAAATTCTATTTTCTTACAGAAAATTTTGTCAAAATCTATTTCATAGAAAATTTTGTCAAAAAACTTTATTCTATAGAAAATTTTGTCAAAATCTAATTTCATAAAAAATTTTTCTCAAAAGTTTATTTTTCTATAGAGATTTTGTACAATTGTTATTTCTATAGAATATTTGGCGATTTCTCAATTTTAATTTCTATAGAACATTTTGTCAAAAATTTAAATTTTCACTATATAAATTTCTTCAATATTTTATTTCTATAAGAAAATTTTGTCAAAATTTTTGTTTCTATCGAAAAGTTAGTCAAAATCTTATTTCTAAAGAAAATTTTGTCAAAATTTTATTATGTAGCAAATTTTGTCAAAATTTAATTGTTAAGAAAATTATGTCAAAATTTTATTCCTAAAAAAAAAAAATTTAAAATTTTATATCTAAGAAAAATTTGGTCAAAAAATTTTTGTTTTCTATAGAAAAGTTGTCCAAAATTTAATTTTATGTAGGAAATTTTGTAAAATTTTGTAAAATTTTGTTATTCTAAATTTTAAATTAAATGATTTAAAATAAAAAAAAACTGCAATTTAGTACTACAGCTATAAGTCAAATACCTTGTTGTAACTATTATATCAATAAAATAAATAAAATATATAAAGAAATTTTGTTTGAAATGTTTTTCTATACGAAAATTTTGTCAACATTTTATTTTTATAGAAAAATTATTTCAAAAAATTTCATTTCTATAGAAAATTTTGTAAATTATAATTCTATGTCAAATTTTTTCAAATTCTATTCTAATAGACAAATTTGTCAACAATTTTTATTTCTGTATAAAATTTTGTCAAAATTTATTTCTATAAGAAATTTTGTCAAAATTATTATTATCTAATAGAAAAATGTTGCCAAACTTTATTTCTATAGAAAAATGTTGCAAAATTTTAATTTTTTTAGAAAATTTTGTCAAGCATTTTCATTTTTATAGAAAAATTATGTCAAAATTTTATTTCTATAGAAAATTTTAATTTTATAAGTTTTTTTTCCAAATTTATTTGCCAGAGAAAATTTTGTGAAAGTTTTATTTTCGACTTTTTTTGTAATCCAAATTTTATTTCTATCGAAAAAATTTTGTGAAAATTTTTTTCTATATAAATATATAAATAATTTTGTCAAAATTTAAAATTCTATAAACAATTTTGCCTATATTTTTTTTCGATGAAAATTTTGTCAAAATTTTATTTCTATAAAAAGTTATGACAACATTTTTATTTCTATACGAAAATTTTTTCAAACATTTATTTTTCTAGCAGAAAATGTTGTCAAAATTTTTATTTCTAATAGAAAATCTTTTTTCAACTTTAATTTCTATAGAAGCTTTTTCAACATTTAATTTCTGATATAAAATTTGTCAAATTTTTATTTCTAATAGAAATTTTTACAACTCATTTTTTGGCTATAGAAAATTTTGTCCAATCACTTATGGTTCTATAGAAAATTTTTCAAATTTATTTTATTAGAAAAATTTTATCAAAAGTTTATTTCTATAGTAAATAGTTGTTGTCAAAAGTTTTATTTCTATAGAAAATTTTGTCAAAATTTTTATTTCCATAGACAATATTTTATTCAAAAATTTTATTTCACTAGAAAAATTTTGTCAAAATTTTATTTCTATAGAAATGTTGTCAAAATTTATTTTTATAAATTTTTTTTCCAATTTTTATTTCCAGAGAAAATTGTTGTGAAAGTTTATTTCACTTTTTTTTGTATCAGATTTATTTCTATGAAAATGGTTGGGCCAAGAATATTTGTTTCTAATAGAAAAGTTTGTCAAAATGTTATTTTTACAGAAAATTTTGTCAAAATTTTATTCTACAGAAAATTGTTTTCAAAATTTTTATTTTTAAAGAAATTTTTGTCAAAATTTTATTGTTATATGAAAATGATGTCAAGATTTTATATTATATTGAAATTTTGTCAAAAATGTTGGTTTGTATAGAAAAATTTCTTTATAAATTTTCAATTCTATAGAAAAGATTATCAACATATTATTTGTCGAGATTTTATTTTATGTTATACAATTTTTTTAAAAATTTATTTCTATAGAAAATTTTGAAAAAATTTTTATTTCAAACAGAGTAATTTTGTCAAAAGTGTTATTTGTATACGAAAAAACTTTGTTCCACAATTTGTATTTCTATAGAAAATATTTTGTCAAAATTTTTGTTGCATATAGGAAAATTTCTTTATAATTTCATGTTCTATTGAAAATCTTGTCAACGTATTATTTCTAGAGAGAAATTTTGTTAAATTATAATTCTATGTCAAATTTTGTCAAATTTCTATTTCTATAAGACAGATTTTGTCAATTATTTGTGTATTTCTAAAGAAAATTTTGTCAAAATTTCATTTCTATAGAAAATTTTATTTATTTATTTATATTCATTATTAAATAAAATAAATAAAATTTTCTATAGTAATGAAAATTAGTCCCAAAATTTTATTTTTATATGTTCTTTATACAAACTTTATTTCTATAGTAAAATTTTGTTCAAGCATTTTATTTGCAAAGAGAAAATTTTGTAAAATTGTATAATTCTATGTCAAATTTTGTCAAAAATTTTTATTTTTATATAAAATTTTGTCAGAATTTTATTATTTATAGAAAATTTACTCAAATTTTATTTCTATAGAAAATTTTGTACAAAATTTTATTTCTATAGGAAAGATTTTATCAAAATTTTATATTTACAAAAGATTATGTTATATTGTAAATTTCTATAGAAAATTTTGTCAAAATTTTATTTCTTAATAGAAATTTGTGTGTTAAGATATTTTTTTTTTTTTAGAAGCATTATGCCAAAAACTTTATTTCTATGGAAATTTTTTCAAAATATTATTTCTATAGAAAAAGTTGTCCAAAATTTTATTTCTATAGAAAATTTTTGTTAAAATATTTTGTTTCTCTAGAAATATTGTCAAAATTTTATTTCTATAGAAAATTTTGTCAAAATTTAATTTTCTATAGAAATTTTTGTTCCAAAATTTTTATTGCTATAGAAAAATTTTTGTCAAAAATTTTATTTCTATATGAATGGTTGTCAACATTTGTTTCTAAGAAAAATTTTGTCCAAAATTTCATTTCCTATAGAAAATGTCCACATTTAAATTAGTTTTAAAAGAAAAATTTTGACCAAATTTTGTTTTTTTGTAAAAAAAATTTGTCAAATTTTTATTTTTATAGACATTTTTGTCAAAAATTTTTATTTCTATAGAAAATTATATTTATATAATATGTTCTATAAAAAATTTTGTTAAAAATTTAATTTCTATAGAAATTTTGTCAAAATTTTTATTGTCTAGAGACAATTTTGTCCAAATTTTTTTTTTCTATAGAAAAATTTTGTTTCTGCTAGAAAATATTGTCCAAAAATTTTATTTCTATAAGGCAAATTTTGTCAATTTTTTATGTTTATAGAAAATTGTTGTCAAGATTTAATTTTTTCTAGAAATTTTATGCAAAAATTGTCAAAAATGTTATCACAAATTTTGATTTTTTAAATAAAATTTTGTCCAAATTTTATTATCATAGAAGCATTTGTGTCAAAATTTATTTTGTAAAAGTAAATTTTGTCCAAATTTTATTTTTTGAAGAAAAATTTTGTCAATTTTTATTTTTGTAGAAAAACTTTGTCAAAAATTTTATCTTTAATAGACAATTTTGTCAAAAATTTTATTTCTATAGACAATTTTGTCAAAATTTTATTTTTAAATGAAATATTTGTCAAAATTTTATTTGTAAAGGAAATTTGTCAAAAAAATTTTATTTTTGTAGAAAATTTGGTCAAAAATTTTATCATAGTGTGAATTTTATCAAGGATTTTATTTTAATAGAAAAAATTTTGTCAAAATGTTATTTCTATAGACAGATTTTGTCGAAAAATTGTATTTTCTATAGAAAATGTTTTCAATCCTATTTTCTAAAGAAAATTTTAATGCAAATTCTATTTCTATAGAAAATTTTTGTCAAAAATTTTAGTTCTCTGATTTATTCTCATATCGCAAATTTTTTTGTCAACTAATAAAATATTTCAAGTATTAAGCAATTTCAAGTATACAAGCTAATCATTTGTATGTAAATTAAATGTCATTAGCCGCAATTGAATGTCTATGACAAATTTCAAGAGTCTGAATATGGTTATATTATTCTTGTCACTTTGGGAGCTTACTGTTGGGTCATACTGTAGATATTTAAAAAGATTTGAGAGAGGAGTAAATAAATCATGGCAGACTGCATTGTCTTACGCATACATTTTTTAAGAATTAATTAATTAATTAGTTCAATGTCGTGAGGTCATTCGTAGGGGGAATCTTTTCTTCGCCTCCATTACGGAATGGACGTTGCCCTAACATTTCACACTCATGTCAGTATTGGGCGACATTGGGTTAAAGACTTTGTGAAGCAATAAATGGGTAGTTTAGTCTTTTTTTCATCTCTCTCAACAACAAAAAATAAAATTTTGACAAAATTTTCTAAATTTTCTATCACAACACGAACTAACGATGCCCGTATGTCCGTCTCTCTGGATGTTGCTAACATGATAAAGCCTTCAATTATGACAACATTGGCCTGCAATTTGATACATATTCGCTTTACAGCTTTATTCCAGTGAAAGTAATGTCACGAGTATAACTAAGAGAGGATAACCCACCACTGAAATATATTTCGGTGTTTGGTCGAAACTGTTATTGAACTCATGACCCTTTGTCCTGTCATTCTTATTTTGTTTTTTTTTTTTTTAGTTTCTTCTTGTGTTGTAGTTACCATTTCTATATCCACAGTTCGTTTATAAAATTTTAGGACGTACTTTGCCGGACGATTTTTTTTAATTCACAAAAACAAAAAAAAACTAAAAAATAATATTATTTTTTTAATACATACAAATTAAATTTAGCATCAATTTAATAACGGATTTTTTTCTATGTATTATGTAGTAATGCAATGCATTCTAAAATATTGTGCCTTGTCTTTCTTTAACTTTTCAAGAATCCTCTCTTATTACAAAACCTAAAAAGCAAACAAATATGCTTTAAATCCTGTTGACATTTAAAAGAACTGACTGTTACTACAAGGACAATTCTAATAGTCAAACACAAAACAAAGCGCCATACGTACTATTTATGTCACTAAGCCAGTCACAGGGATTGTTCCATGAAATAGTAGCAATTTAAGTTGTCCCAAAAAGATTCCCATTTTATTGAAATTGGGTTACAGGAAGGCCTCTGGGAAGGGGGATTAGGTTAGGTATAGTGGCAGGCCCGATATTTCAGCCTCACTTAGACTATTCAGTCCATTGTGATACCAACATTGGTGAACTTTCTCTCTTAATCACTGAGTGCTGCCCGATTCCATGTTAAGCTCAATGACAAGGGACCTCCTTTTTATAGCCGTGTAAAAACGGCGTTCCACATTGCAGTGAAACCACTTAGGGAAGCTTTGAAACCCCCAGAAAATATCACCAAGGATTACTGACGTCGGATAATGACCACCGCTGAAAAACGTTTTGATGTTCGCGTCGAAGCAGGAATCGTAACCCATAACCTTGTGTATGCGAAGGCGGACATGCTAACCATTGCACGATGGCTCCGTGTCACATGCACACTTCTATTACAGAACAGACAAAATATCACAGAATTTTTTAATTTACATGCAAAACATTGAATTCGGGTCACACCTAAAGAAGTGATGCAAATTCAGTGCAACGGCTGTTGAAATGGAGGACTCCTGTTCTATGACAAGCCCTTGTTAAATTCATCGCTTCTGCGTCAATTTTGCACCACTTCCGGATCCAAAAAGAACATTTTCATTACTTTTTTGGCGATGCTTTGTTTGCTGGTATCATAAAATTGTTCGTGAGTCGCGTTTTTTTTCGTGAGTCACGGCATTTTCGTGGCGTGAGTACAAATTTTCTTTTCGTGAGTGTGCGTGAGGTTGAGTTATAATATTACTCACGCCGCACACCTCTATTCTGTAGGTTAGTTAGGTCTAGGTGCAGCCCGATGTATCAGGCTCACTTAGACTATTCAGTCATTGTTGATGCCATCATGGTGAACTTCTCTCTTATCACTCGAGTGCTGCCCCGATTCCATGTTAAGCTCATGATCAAGGGACCTCCTTTTTCATAGCCGAGTCCGAACGGCGTTCCACATTGCAGTGAAACCACTTAGAGAAGCTTTGAAACCCTCAGAAATGTCACCCAGAATTACCTGAGGTGGGATAATCACCGCTGAAAAACTTTTTTGATGTTCGGTCGAAAGCAGGAATCCAACCCACGATCTTGTGTATGCAAGGCGGCTTGCAAACCATTTGGACCATGGTGGATCCTTCTATAAGCCCAAGGCCCAAATCGGGCGATCGGTTTATATGAGAGCTATATCAAAACCCGGACCGATATATCTTCGAACTTGGCCTGCGTGCAGACGAAAGACGATTCTGTGCCAAATTTCAGGATGATTGCTCCATTATTGAAGACTGTAGGCGTGATTACAACAGACAGACAGACGGGACATGATTATAGAATTTCTCCCTGATCAAGAATATTTATATTTTTATACTGTCGGCAATTCGATATTTCGATGTTTTACGAACCGAATGACAAACGTATTATAACCCCATCACCTTTCTATGGTGGTGGGTATAATAATGCTAAGCCGGAGCAACACCCTCAAAAAAATCGCTTCTGTAATAGAGGTGTGCATTAGATAGGATCACGAAAAAACAGTTGATGCGCATCACCTCCCAATTTTGTAGCATATTCGAAGGACAATTTCAGAAACATCGCCAAAAACTTTTTTTTTCCGTGCACCCTAGCGACCGCCCGAAGTACAATTTATTGTCCTGGTGTCGGCATTTGAAGGATCCGAATCGAAAAGAAACGCATATCGTTGTTCTGTGGTTGATCAGGCCTATATTTCGTGGCATTGGTCGTTTTTGACTCCACGTCAAATTTGATTTTTAGAATTTTTTTATTACATTAATAAACAAAAAGTACTAAGAAATTTTTAAAAAGTCAATAGGTACACCTACACAACACTAAATTAGTTTTTGGCTGTGTTGTCATTATGTCCGATCGAAACCAACTGCACATCGTTACTCATTATCTACGGAATTGGATTATTAAGGCATTTAGAACACAGAACCTGTTTATCTGTACAATTTCTAACGTACTTTTGTATACATACTCGTTGTTTCACTACGGCATTTTCTGCACTACGGCATGTTCTAGCAAAAACACATGCACTTTGCAATAACGGCAGAAAATGCCGTAGTGCAAACAACGAGTATGTATACAAAAGTACCGGTTAGAAATTACAGATAAACAGGTTCTGTGTTCTAATGCCTTATAAATCAATTCCGTAGATATGAAGTAACGATTGCATGTGGTTTTCGATCGACATAATGACAACACAGCAAAAACTATTTAGTGTTGTGGTAGGTGACCTATGACTTTTAAAATCTCTGTAACTTTTTTGTTTATGAATATAAGTAAAGTACTTCAAAAGCAAAAGTTTCATATTTTGTTAAGATCTTTATAATGGTTTGTTGGAAATTAGGCGTCATAGGGTAATACGAAGCGAAGAATAAAAAAATTAAAAATAAAATTGACGTTGGAGTCAAAAATGACCAATGCACGAAATATAGCCCCTGATCAACCACGAACACCGGAGTACGATAGTGCGTTTCTTTTCGATCGGACTTCAAATGACGACACAGCACAATAAATTGTATTTCGGGGGGCCGTAGGGTGCACGGAAAAAAAAAAATGTTTGTTGTTCTGAAATTGTCTTCGAATATGCTACAAAACTGGGGGGTGACCGCATCACTTTTTTTTTCCTTTAGGCCGTGACCTAATCTAGTGTGAGATGTGACACCGGAGCCACCGTGGTGCAAATGGTTAGGCATGCCCGCCTTGCATACACAAGGTCGTTGTTCGATTCCCTGCTTCGACCGAACACAAAACGTTTTTCTGCGGTGGTATTAAAGGCTTCTCTAAGTGGTTTCACTGCAATGTGGAACGCCGTTCGGACTCGGCTATAAAAAAAGGAGGTCCTTTTCACTGAGCTTTAACATGGAATCGGGCAGCACTGAGTGATCAAGAGAGAAGTTTCACCAATGTGGGTATCACAATGGACTGAATAGTGCCTAAGTGAGCGCTGATACATCGGGCTGCCACCTAACCTAACCATGTGACACGAAATTGTCGTGACTCACGGGTGAGTCGTGTTGCATAAGCGGTAAGGAAGGCCTCTGGGGAGGGGCTTAACCCCCCCAGAAAAATTTTTAGCCCCCCAGAATTTGAAACTCTATTTATGATTTTGCATTTTTCAATAAATGTAATAGTTTTTTTTAAATTTTTATAAAGAATTAAACAAGTATATACAATCGCGAGAAAAGTTCGCTAAAGACTTTCATGAAACAATCGAATTACTTGGGTTGTGGTAGCAGTTGCCGATGGCAATGTTTGAAGTCAGATATTTATGAAATAAAGCTGTGGTTGAACTTATGATTGATTTAGTTTAGTCAATTAAAAAATAGTAATTGATATTAAAACTCTTCTTTCATAAATTAATATCTTAATAATGCTGCGAAAAAGCGTCGCCAAAAAAGTAGTGAAAATGTTCTTTTTGGGTCTAGAAGTGGTGCAAAATTGGCGGCCGTTTCAACAGCCGTTGTAATGAATTTGCATCACTTCTTAAGGTGAGATCCGAATTCAGTGTTTTGAATGTGAATTAAAAAATTTTGTGATATTTTCCCAAATAAATAATTTTTATTTTTTTATGATTTTTAATGCATTCTGACGCTTGTTTGAAACGTTTTTCCTCGAATAATTTCCAAAATTATCGATTTTTCTATAATGGATTTATCAGTTTTGTGGCAAAATTTGAATAATTTGTACCAATTTATTTATTCTTACTCTTTTTTTTAACTATTTGAAAAAAAGAAACAAAAAATTACACATTAAAATATAAAAAAGTAAAAAACTTCCTGTGTAGTTAAAATAATTGAGGACATTTTTGGAAGTACTTTTAAAGTTGTGCCTTTAGAACAACTCACAATTTTTTTGCTGGGAAAAGTGTGGAACTACTTTTAGTTGCTTTATTATAAATTAATTGTCGAGTTATTTTGATTGTCAAATTTTTTTATTCAATTTTATGAAATAAAACATTAATTGAACCTATAAGTTCAGTCTATAAATTTTTAGCTAGGGGGGCTATAGCCCCCCCTAGGAAAATTGTCTAGCTACGCTAATGGTCGTGTGTCACGCTGATGGCAACGGCGTGAGTGTGCGTGATTAACAAAGCAAATGTCGTGCATGAGCGTGAGTCACGAAAATAATTTCTTCGTGCGTGAGTGTGCGTAAGTAATGAATTTCGGAAAAATACGCTCAGGAAAAAATTCCGCCCACTGACATAAAATGCTTACATTTACAATTTTAGTGACACCTGGATGTTTAAGAGTTTAATAACACTCTCGATTTTAAATCATGTTTGATGTTTTTAGAGACATCCCTAAGGTAAATTACCCAGCAAAAAAATTTGGATGTTCTTCCAAAGGCACAATTTTAAAAGCACTTCCAGAAGATGCATTCCCAATGATGTTCTTTATTTTAACTACCCAGGAAGTTCTTTTAATTAAATTTGTATATCTTGGTTTTTTTCATACTTTTCAGTGGTAATTTAAAACTTTTTTTTGTTTCAAATAGGTTAAAAAAAAGGGTAAAATTCAAAAATAGAATCATTTTAAAATTTTGTTGAAAAAACATGCTAAATCCAATCTGAAAAAATTGCGAAGTTTTGAAAATATTTGAGGTCAAACGTTTCCCACAAGCGTTAGAATCCATTAAAAATTTTAAAAGATTATAAAAATAATTTTTTTGACAAAATATCACAGAATTTTTTAATTTACATCCAAAACATTGAATTCGGATCACACCTAAAGAAGTGATGCAAATTCAGTGTAACGGCTGTTGAAATGGAGGACTTCCGTCCTATGACAAGCCCATGTCAAATTCATAGCTTCTGCGTGAATTTTGCACCACTTCGGGATCCAAAAGAACATTTTCATGCTTTTTTGCTGGGTACTCATAAAATTGTTCGTGAGTCGCGATATTTTTCGTGAGTCACGACATTTGTCGTGAGTCACGACATTTTCGTGCGTGAGTACAATTTTTCTTTTCGTGAGGTGTGCTTGAGCTTGAGTAAAATATTACTCACGCGCACACCTCTATTCTGTGAGGTTAGTTAGGTTAGTGGCAGCTCCGATTATTAGGCTCACTTAGACTATTCAGTCCATTTTTGATACCACATTGGTGAACTTCCTCTTATCACTGATGTGCTACCCGATTCCATGTTAAGCTCAATGACAAGGGACCTCCTTTTATAGCCGAGTCCGAACGGCGTTCCACATTGCAGTGAAACCACTTAGAGAACGTTTAAACCCTCAGAAAATTTCACCAGCTTTACTGAGGTGGGATAATCCACCGCCGAAAAACTTTTTGGTGTTCGGTCGAAGCAGAAATCGAACCCACGACCTTGTGTATGCAAGGCGGGCATGCTAACCATTGCACCACGGTGGCTCCAATATATACCCCAAACACTTTTTGTGTGCGTGAGCTTGATTAAAATATTACTCACGCGCACACCTCTATTCTGTAACATATACCCCAAACACTTTTTGCTTCAAGCATATATATTTTCAGGATTGGTCCAAACAAAATATTGTTTGTATTGTTTAAACATATTATGTTTCACCTTAGGGCATACACTGGTAGTGAAAAATTGTAATGACATTTTCTTTGTGTAAATATATTTTTAAGGCGCCAATTGATTACTTGCAACATACTCTCTAGGTCTCTCTTTCTAAACACATATATTTTTATAGGCTATTTCCAAATTACTATATGTTTGCATCAAAGCATATTATATTTACAAACATTTTATGTCCCAAACATAATATGTTCATATTAACATATATGTCCCAAACATGTTATGCTAGTTTACTGAACATTACATGCTTGCACTTACAAATAAT
>PGFW01056494.1:2383-13541 GCA_003123925.1 Haematobia irritans | reverse complement strand
TTGGGGTTGGGTGGGGGGCGAGGTCGAAATTCCGAGAACCGAATTCACCTTTGCCACTTTTCACCCGCTTTCCTGATACACCTCTAACCACTCTGGTAAATGGCTCCTAGACGAATCTAGACACTCTCATTTTGTAAAAGCACTGATTTTTTTTTTTTCCTCCTAATACGCCTCTAAGAAGAATGAAGATCAATCCCTGTACATTCTTGGTTGGTGTTGCCCTATCCACATTAAAATGGCGATTTGTGATTCTAAATGCTACAGCAAACAAGGAGTTAGTGTTTTGACAACATGTACTTGTTTTACGACACAGTGATGAGTTCTAAGCTCCAATATAAAGGTGATCCAGGTATTGTAGCTGAGACATTCTGCGCAAACACTAAGGGCAGTCCTATAGTTTTCCCACTGTGTGTCGTCCGACACTGGCCCTGCATCAGTATATATCACTGACCGGTCCCAAATTGTGGGTCGAGCTGTAAACGACCGAATGTCCGTTCCCAGTCCGATGAGTCGATAGTGCATCGAATCGTCATATCAAAGCACATAATGCCAATTATTATGGGGATTATGCCCTAAGAGATGGCAGTAATTAAAGCTTCCTGGTAAGCAGTGTGCCAGTAAATTGGAATCCAGCCCCACAAAATTAGGGATATTTTTAGTCGGATGGGACGAAAATCTTTCAAGTTGGCACTTGGAAATTTCCATAAATATGGGGGGGGGGGGTTTTTGTGGGATTTTTTCAAAAAACTCTGTTCAGTATAATAAAATCAGTTTTTCGAATGAAATTGTGCATTTGGGCTCGAAAACGGACACATGATTTTAGTCTAAGGGGCCCAAGTGCTAAATTTTGATTTAATCAGCTAGGTTAAGACATTGGAAATCAATCGTGAGGCAATCGGTACCCTAATAATGTTTTCCTCTCTATCAGTGTTCATCACTGATTTGGACAAATAAGCCCCATAAATATTAGGAAATAATAAAGAGGTCATCTTCATATTATTATTTACCGCGGTCATTTTTTAATGTGACCCGAACTCCCAATTTAATTTTTCGAACATTTTGCAGATAAATCAGCTGGTCTCCCAGTGTTGTGTTCGAAAATGTCTTGATCTTATTGGAGCTCGGCAAGCTGGTATGATACAATAATTTTTTTTAAATTATAAAATTAACAGTTGTCTGATAAGTCCCCGTCTAACAGAAGAAACAACATTTTTTGTCAAAATCGTTTTTATTATTCAACATAGTTCCCTTCAAGAGCGATACTTAGACGAGTTTAAAACGACCTTGCCAATGTTTTTGATACCATTTTTGATTACCATCTGAGAACAAGAAAAAGATCCGCTGGGGCCAGATCTGGAAAATAACGGCTAGGCTGGGGAAGGCAATTTGAAGCCCAATCACGAATATTTTGCCATCGTTCCAATGACGTTGTGGCACGGTGCGTTGTCTTGGTGAAACAAAACACCTTTTTTCTTCTTTATATGGGGCCGGTTATTGCCGACGATTTCGACCTTCCAATACCTCCAATAAACGCCATATAATAGCACTGTTGAGTAGTTTTTCCCTTCTCAAGATAATCGGTAAAAAATTATTCCATTCGAACTCCAAAAAAACAGAGCCATTACTTTGGCCAGGCGGAACTTTTGAGTCTTTCCACCTCGTGAGAGCCGGTCACCGGATCCGCTTGTCCACTCAAGCCGACTGTTCTTAATGACTCAGGAGTGTAGTGATGGAGGCCAATGTTTTCAATCCATTGTCACATATCCCGACGGAAAACTCCGGGTGTATTACGAAGTTAACAGCTCAAACACCGCCAGAATCATCAATACGCTGTGTTTTTGGTCAATGACTTGAGCTCTAAGCAGCGCACCCATTTTCACAGAGCTTGCCGCATATCCAAAATATTGATGAATGAATTATGACCAAGCACATTCCTTTGATAGTCTTTAAAGGCCCTCTGCTATCTTCACGATCAACTTCAATTTTTACGGTCATTCAAAATCGTTTTGTGTTTTTTGAAAATGTTTCGGTCGGTAAACCTCTTTGGGCGTCCACTGCGTTACACTCCGTCACCTCCGTGCTCATTTCAGATCCACGCGTTTGTGAATTTTGACATTAAGAAGTCCGGGAAACTCATTATCAAGCCAAGTTTTTGCTTCCCACCGTATTTTTCCCTTTCAGAAAACAGTATTTGAATCAAAACACGAAATTCCTTTTTTCTATTTTTTTCACAATAACAAAAGTGTGCGTTCAACAAAATAAGAACGCTCTATCGTCACAAACTAAATTGAACTTACAGACGGTCAAATTTTGAAACACGGAATGCCATTTGAAGGGTGGTAATATAATAAAAATAATTATGCATTAATATCTAAGCGATGGCCAGTCCTAATGTAGTCAAGAACCTGGGGACTTATCAAGCCAACCTGTTATTAACCGGATATTATACCATTTACCTTTAGTTTTAAGATAAAAACTTGTAAATCAATTTATTGGGGATTTTTGTGAGGAATTTTGAATTTAGATTGGGACGAAGCGTTCGAGAAGGCAGAAAACTGCAACACGGCTGAAACAAAAATTTAAGCGGAAAAACCCATGGACATTCCACATATGATTCAGGCCACCATCGCATCGCATCTACCACGAATAGCTTTTAAAGAATGAGACTTCTCCCACAATGGCGCCATCAAAAAATCTCCTATTCTCAATCCGTTGAAGCTTTTGCCTGGGAACGATTTTGGGGAAGTAAGATGGGCTCTATAAAAAAACAGGCGCTTCACCATGATAGGACAACGATTCCGCAGAAGCCACTTTCATTGCATGCGTCTGCGATATGTGTTAGCCATTTGAAGTTCACATTTCGATGCCAAAAGGTAGCAAATTCGAACATCTAAACTGATTCTAAAATAATTGATGTTATTTCCGACTATTGTTTTGGTTCTTTAACACTCACATTAAGATTAAAAAATTAAAAAACAGAAGCTGTATTTTTACTCGGTTGCATTATATATCAGCCTGACCTTGTCAGTATGAATAAAAAACCTCCTGCTGGCCACAAGGATCCAACGTCTTGAAGGAACATACCTCCATTTTATCTCTGCCAAGATCTTGTAAGTGAATACAAAAATAAAAAATTAAAAAAATGGAAGCATTACTGTACTTTTACTCGTAGAAAAATTATTCTCGCTAACCTATCCGAATAACCTAAATAATTACTTCTATACAATCAATCGTACTTGTAACACTACATTTTACCAACCCATACATGCGGATAACTCACTCTGTAATGCAACCCTTTGCATTGTGTCTATGAAGTTGCTAAATCCTTTCGGTGTCTGTGCTCCAATTGTAGTTCGATATGTGGTCAAATTTAAATGAAGATGTGGCCAACATATTCCCAATATCTCCTCTATTGGTCTGAGTCAATTGAGATAGGTAGTACGTTCGGATACATCAATGGGCATCTATAGCATTGCGTGCTTTTGGGAAATTGCTTCCAAATTTGGGAAAATTGCTGTTGTTATTAACGGAAATGCATCCAATTGAAAAAACATTGTTACGATGCTTTCATTTTTTTCAACAACCTACTGTTGGTGGCCGAATGCGTGGTGGTTACATGTGTGGTTTGTTTGTGTTTGGAGTACAGGGACATCGTTAAGAGTGAGCAGGAGGGCAGAGAGAGATTGCTTGTGTTGAGTTGGTGGATTTTGTTATCCAAAGAACGAAAATAGGTATTTTTTATAGTGAGAGACAGAGAGACCCAAGAGATTTTTTGAGTGGCAGATGTGGTAAGATGATGTTATCAGCAGAGTTTGTCACATAGAAGATTTTCAAAAGAATTTATTACAAATGTTGTTTTGTTGTTGTTAGTTTTTTTTCTCAAGAATCAAGTGTAGTTGTCAATTAATGTTAGTTTTGTGTAATTATCGAAGTGAGACCATATAAAGCATACAGTTATTCAACTATTCAATGGGGGAAATTAGAGATAGAGGAAGAATATATTAAAAGGGACATTTGAAAGCCAAATTTGTTCATAAAAGAGAGAAGGGTAAAATTCAGTTATTTTTTTCTAGAATTCAAGAGAGAAAATTCACAGAGGTAAGATAATTATTACATGGATACTGTATCTATTATTATTATTGCAAAAGAAATCAAGGTTGTATTCTCCAATATCAAAGACTTTTCGCCACAGTAAAAGGGGGAGGAAATGTTCTATTTGGTTACAAATTAAACACCTATTGAAGGACATCATTAGCTATAGATACCTTTCACATCCCAAATAACGAAGACTTAACAAACTAAGGCAAAAGGAATATTGGCAATATTCATAGGTTTGTCTTTCTCTGAAGGGGTCTTTGTGTTGTTTTTGTTTTTTTTTTGTAGGGAAAAGAAGGAAACACGTACAGTATCATATGATAATTGGCATGTATTCACATTTCGTAATTGAAGGAAATAGAATAGACATTGAGAAGTTAGTTTCAAAGGTGTGAGTTCTATGGGTTATATGGTAGCAATAATTGATTGAGTTTGATTAATTTGGGAATGGTTCTACATGGAATGAAAGGTGAAATTAATTACAAATATTGAGTTAATTTTTGTGATGTGATGAAAAATGAAACTGGAGATAATCAGAATAGATACAGGATATTCTATAGCAATACATGGATATTTAAATCTAAGCCAATATCACCTATGTATATTGTTTGCCAAAATGGCAAAGATCATAAAGAAATTGAACGAACGAGAAGGAAGACCTCAGGTCATCTTTACTGTTTAGAATAATATTTATTTTTTACCCATACTGAATATTGATTTCCCGAGCCTCTTGGAGGAGATCCCGTTGAAAAACGATGAACTCTCATTTAATTAGTTTATGTACGGACTAAAAATAAGTCACTTGGTGCCAAGTCAGGACCACATCAAATCGATATTTAATGCATCAACAAGGTATGATTACGACGCCGTAAGTTCGGCCAGGCGAAGCTTATGGATGGATGCGTAGAACTTTTTTCAAACGTACAAAGCTCCAAAATAAATCTCGGGGATCGGTTTAATATGGGGCTATATTTGATTGCTAGGATAATGGACCACTTTTTGGCATGGTTGTTAAATACATATACTACCATCACCGTACCGAAATTCACCAAGATCGAGATGAATTTTGCTTCTCCAAAAGGCATCCGGGAGGTCAATCTGGGGATCTGATTTTTATGGGGTTATTACTATAATTTATAGACTGGATATGAACAGCAATTTCCTTGCTGGTTTTTGAGATCAATATACTCAACATCACGATACCGAAATTTCAATTACCGACTCGGAACTGGAATTGTTGTTCTTCAAAGGCTCCGGAGGTCCCAAATAGTCTGAGGATCGGTTTTATATGGGCGCTATATATAATAATATCGGACGATTGATTCGACCGAAATATTTCGCATGGGGTGTTTGAGGCCATAGGTACTAACATCGTACCAGGAATAGCAACTGAATTCAGATGAATTTTGGTCTATCACAAGAGGCTCCGGCAAGCCAAAATCGATTAGATGGTTATAATGGGGCTATTTATATTATGGCCGATGTGGACCATGTTTGCATAGATCGTTAGATACCCCGGATAATACTCAAACAAGCATGCTACGCACAAATATATCCAGTCGGAAACGGATGAAGATTTTCTTCTTCATAAGGAGGCTAAGCCGGCGAGCAAATCGGGGGATAGGGTGTTAAATGATGGAGGACTATATATATGTAGATGGACCGCGTGTGGAACTAGTTTTTTGCATTGGTAGTGATTAAGTCGAACATGTAACTTAACGGACGGCCGATGATAAGAAGAGGTTAGGGCGGGGATCCGATTGAAATTTGCTTTCTAGAGCCGTCGATAAGCCCAAATCGTGCGGATCGAGTTTATAATAGTCATGCGGGATTATACAAGGTATATTAATGAGCTTGGCTGCGCTTTAAAGAAGGTCACAGGTCGAAATAGAAAGTTATAGCCGGCAATGAACACAGAATGCATTCTGTTGCAGGATCGAATATGGATTTGGAGTGTCGAAACAAGTGGGATAATGACGCGAGGCCGGCGACGTAGTCGCTTCGGCCACGCCTTAGTAGCAGCATCGGTATGTCCGGATAGCATCTATGGAAAGAGGTTTAGCGTAAAATAATGAAAGCTGGTGTTCTGACGCTCAACATGGAGAGGCGGTAGCACGTAGTAGGTCTGGTATAAGACAGATACTAACATATGTTCAGAAAGTAGGAGGATTTTGAATATGTCATGTGAGCAGGGTTATATATAGGGGTGGGTCCTTATAGGTGTTGTGCAGGCGTGAGATCGTCTCGGTTGGCAGAATCGGAGCCACGACCGGTAGGTTTCATTGCGGGGTTGCTAAGGAGAAGTTGATGCCGGGAAAAGTAGTTAGGAAAATTAATCTAGAGTAGAGGGATACACAGTGCTGAGAGGAGTACACTGATGAGGAATCAGGGCACGCTATAGGGCTAGTGAACATTGTGGGGCGGGTGAAACATTGTTCAAGTATCTGAGCACTGAGCAAAAGATATTATCTAAGGAGAAGTAAGATTTTGAGAGTAAGCACGTGAGGATTTTGGTGGGGATTTTGCCGGCATCAGACGAGATAAAGAGACGAGTTTGGAAAGGTCGAGGCGACTGGCTGCGGTTTCAGGGGAAGGGGGTCAAATTCGGCTTTCCCACGGTGATTATAATTTTATTGGGATGGTCTATAAATAAGATAGAGGTATGACGCATGGGAATATGGATCCCCATATATGGGGATAAACCAAACAGGAGAACAGGAGTATTAGGGGAATGCCTTCCGTTCCAGGAGCAATATGGTGTTGGGCACAGCATCAGGGTGTAGAGCTCGTGGGACAGAGGTTTAAGTGCGCCTTGGGATGTTTAAGGTTATTGTCGAGAAGTGGGCGGCTGTTCGGGATTGTGGTATAACTTTTGAGTATGCGCCAAATCAGCGGGATCGTGTATTTCAGTGCCAATCCGATGCCGAGAAATGTCAAGGTAAATTCGAAATCCTGCGAGTGAGCGGCAAAAACTGTGGTGTTAATGACTTAAAAAATGTTAAGGGACGCATATTTAGGTGGGAAAATTTAATTAATTGCGTTCAGAGTATGCAAAATTCACGGTTAGGGCGCTGGGGATTTCAGTGGGCATGATTGGAACAGTGCAACGGGGGGGTTTATGGGGACGAATAACAGATTTGTGGGAGGATTTGGTGACTGTATACGGGCATTGAATAGTATCGGTTTGTGTTGACTTTGTTGCATGACGGGTCGACGAGAGTAATTAAGACGTTACGAATGGAAGGCCAATGAGTCCGAGTTGAGCATCGAGTGGCGGCGGCTAAATGAGATTAGGGTTAGTGACCAGGGTGGTGCGTAAGCGGAAAACTCTTGGCGGACATTGGATGTGAAGATCATGGAAAAAGCTGTAAATGCGAAGGATTTTTAGGGCATGGTAGGTGTGAGCATATAGACTGGGAGCTTGTTAAAAGAGCAAATAGTTAGATATTGCCAAGCTTCGCAGGAAGGGCGACAACCGATTTCGCGATATAAGGGAGGCAGCTGCACTCTTCTTAAGTCCGAACCGGAGGTGTAGGGAAAGATCAGTGCAGCCAGCATTCTCTATACAATGCATATCGTATATAATTGGGGCTTATGTAACCAATTTATGATTCTATGGGTGGGCAGGCAGGGTTGCCGGCTCGGCCGATGTTTACAGAGAGAGTATAGTATTGGGGAATAATTAGGCATTAAGCGTTATACTGAGACGCCTGTCCAAATTAATATGATGTTCAATCGTCCCTTCGTTAACAATGTTACTGTATTCTGAATGAGGAACAGTATTTAGGATATACGGCTGCCGGAGTCATAAATAATAAGCTTTGCCATAGACGCGATGTAATCAGCTCAAATTAAGCGGGCGTTGCGATCATGATGGGCCCTGCGGCCCCATTTTAGTGGAAGGAGCAAAACATGGCCATAATGTATTGCTTGCCGGGACGCTACGATTTTGATTGATTGTATAAAATTGTACGTTGGGCACCGGGAGTAGTAATTGGAGGAGCCATATTTGATAGCTGATGAGTGGCGGGGGCCAATTGTGGATTGAAATCCGTTCATGATTGTTCAGATTATATTATAAACTACGCTGCGGGGCGGTAGCCATTATCAAGTAGAAAATGCCATTATGCATATCACAAGTACATCATTATATAAGTCGCGCCCCATTAAAAACCAAGAAGCCCGAACAAAATCAATACCGAGCAGGTAAATCACATTTACTTAACCAAACAACCATGCTAACTTCCATTCGATTATATATACCCAGATAATTGGATTGAGCGGCATGCGGACAATGAGCTGTGACAAGCTATAAAACAAATTCAAGATCTCCCCAGAGAGTCCGCGTTTTCACCAGCATTGTGTGAGGATCGGTTTTATTATAGTGCTATATATAAGGCGATGTGGAATAATTTTGCATTAGATGTTAAGATGAAGAGTAAGATATTAGGCCCATATCAATAGAGCTGAGGGGCGGGTGCGGTGGTGAACATGTACTCAAATTCAGGTCGTGATCGGATGAAATTTTCTGCTCTTAGAGGGCTCCGGCAAGCGCAAATCTGGGGGAATCGGTTTATATTGGGGGGTTCTATATATATTATGGGACCGCTGGGTACTAATTTTGCATTTTGTTAAAGACGGCTATGTCTAACCGAATGTATCAAATTTTAGCGGATCGGATGAATGTTGCTTCTCTTGAGAGGCTCGAAAGCCAAATCGGTTGATCGGATTTAATATGGGGGTTATATATAATTATGGACCGAGTGTGGGTACCAAATTTTTTGCGATGGTTGTTAGAGACCATATACTAACGACCTGAATGTAACCAAAGTCAGCCGGGAATGTCGGATGAATTTGCATTCTCTTTGAGAAGAGTCTGAAAGCCAAATTTGGGGGTCCGTTTTAATGGGGGGCTATCGTAAGGTGGACCGTATGGCCATGAGTTGCTTAATATTATCGAGCTACATCATAACAGCTGCTTGTGCCAGTTTAAGTGCGAGGAGCTTGTTTCGTTGAGGAAGTTAGCAGTGATTTCAAACAAACGACGGACGGTACGGACGGGACATGCCTCCAGATTCGACTCAGAATTTCACCCACAACCTACGCATTTGCATATTTATCCGACCTACATCAATAACAACTGCTTGTGCTAAGTTTCAGCTCGATAGCTTGTTTTCGATTCGGAAAGTTTAGCGTCGATTTCAACAGAGGACGGACGGAATGTTCAGATCGACTCAGAAATTTCACCATCGACCAAAATATGGTACTTAATGGGCGTCTTGGGCAACTATTCGATGTGGAGGTATAAAAAAAATTACAAATTTTCTATAGAAAAACTTTGGAACAAATTTCAATGAAAATAAATTTTGACAAAATGTGCTGATAGAAATAAAATTTTGATAAAATTTTCTAAGTACTAAAATTGTATTCTTGATGTTTGAGATTTTGCAAAATATTCCTCTCAACTACCACGGTGGCTCCTACAAGTGTAGGTTTAGCAACAGAGGAATGCAAATTTTCTATAGAAATAAATTTTGCAAATTTTTTTTCCTATAGAAATAATTTTAACAACATTTTCTATAGAAATAAAATTTTGATACATATTTTCTATACAAATAAAATTTTGATCAAAAATTTTCTATAGAAATAAAATTTTTGACAAAATTTTCTATAGAATAAAATTTTGCAAATATTGATAAAATCTTCAAAAAAATAATAAAATTTGATAGATTTTGTAGAATTATTTTGCGGCACGAGTCGTAACGTGATGTAGCTTGTAAACAATAAAATGATCTGCCACTGGAATAAATCTGTCAGCTGTGAGTGGTTTAGGAATGATAGCAAAACAAAGTTACACTCAAAAAAAAGTTTACTTGGATCCAACGGTTTTGACCTTCCTTTAAGGATTTTGGTATTGATTCCGAGCCAAAGATGCGGCTTATTTAAAATAAGACATATTTATTTAGCGGACCTAACTGGCTTTAAATCTAGGATCGATAAAATTAAAATTGTATACAGATCTCATTCATCGAATTTTTATTCTCCGTTTGCGATATATTAATAAAGGTATTCATGTACAAACAAATTCCAGTTTCAAAATCCAAATTATACCAAGTATTTCAAAGTAAAAACTGTTTTCTTAATGCTAAAAAAAAACTTTAAACCAAAGATGCAAATCTTTAAAATAAATCTTAGCCTATATTTGAAGCATTTTTATCTTAAATTTAAAAATTCAATATGTCAGTTGAGTTAAAGACTTCTTTAAATTAAAAATGTTTTTCTTTATTTTAAGGAACATTTGCCTTTCTTCGAAGATCTACAACTTCAACATAGAGACGCAAAACTTCAAGATTTGTGTCCTAAATTTAATGAAAAAAAAATTTGAAGCAAGGAGTATAAACTTTCTTTTAATTAAAATGTCATTATTTTAAAGAATTTTGTCCTTAATATTGGGTAAATTTCGAGTCCTAAAATTTAAGTTGCATAATCTTCCATATTAGTTCAATATTTTTTCAGTGTGGTTGCAATATTTTTATTATCCACCTTGTGTGCATTTTGCTTGCTTATATGAGAAGTGCTTGTATCCGTTACTCACTGCACAGTCATTTCTAATTCCAAGTCAATGTTTATTGATATTTAAATACCAGGTACTCTTTTTTAAATTTAAGGTTATTTTCAAAGTTAACCAATTAAAGCATTTTCTGAAGCATTTTCATGTTTTAAATCTTACCAAAATTTTCTATTTAGCATACAGAAACAATCACACAAAGGAACATCTAGCATTACATAGTAGTAGCAGCCTTCAAAGTTATTATACTCCATAGCTAGTATACGATCCAAAAAAAAAAACGACAAAGTCGACAAGGACATACCTTAATGCTGTCGCTAAGCTAACATCAACAATGGCCCGATTTACACCATGTGGCCGTAATAGTTCACCAATAATGCCTCCATGAGGTTCACGTTCATAAACGCGTAGCCTTGCCTATGAATACTTACCTATAGACCTCATAGGCATTGTCGTTTGTTGTCTCTAACTGTATTCGGGATTCAATGTTAGAGG
>PGFW01056482.1:0-10535 GCA_003123925.1 Haematobia irritans | reverse complement strand
GCATTTAGACTGATTGTCTGCTTACGAAGTACACATAGTGTACCGTAGTACATGTAATGATATAATGGCATTATTTATTAGCCTATCATTACCAGTTATTTTTATGGTGTATGGAAACGTGAAAATGTTGTCCAAAATGGTTGGGAAGACAGCTGTTTCGGATTTCCACATCCTCATCAGTTCCCTTTATTGGACGATCTACTGATCTCAATTATTAGACTATGTTGGTAAGTCATTCTTATATTGCAAAGAACGAGCTTAAGCCAATCCAACATGTTCCAAAAAAGAAATGCAGTAGAAAACATTTTCACCTTCCAATTACACCACTCCAGTATGTTGCCGTCGGCAACTGATTTACTGGAGATTGAATGCCATACAATGACATTCGATGGCCGTATGCTGCCTGTTTCCATTGTTTTTGTTGTTTTCGTTCAGTCGTTTTGTTTTTATACCCTTCACCACTACTGTGGTACAGGGTATAATAAGTTTGTGCATTTGTATGTAACGCCAAGAAGGAGTAATCATAGACCAACCTTTTAGTATACGGATCGGCTTAGAATTAAATTCTGAGTCGATTTAGCGATGTCCGTCTGTCTGTCTGTCGTCTGTCTGTCCGTCTGTCTGTCTGTCTGTCTGTTGATGTATTTTTGTGTGCAAAGTACAGCTCGCAGTTTTAGTCCGATTGTCCTAAAATTTGGTATAGGGTCCTGTTTCGGCTCAAAGACGATCCATATTGATTTTGGAAAAAATCGGTTCAGATTTAGATATAGCTGCCATATATATTTTTCACCGATCTGGTCATAATTGGCGTGTATATAACCGATCTTTCCTCAAATTCTGTACATCCGAATATTTATGAGTCTCGAAAAACTTGCAAAATATCAGAAAAATCGGTTCAATTTTAGATATAGCTCCCATATATAGCTTTCGCCCGATTTACACTCATATGACCACAGAGGCCAATTTTTTAACTCCGATTTAGTTGAAATTTTGCACAGGGAGTAGAATTAACATTGTAGCTATGCGTGCCAAATTTGGTTGAAATCGGTTCAGATTTAGATATATCTCCCATATATAGCTTTCGCCCGATTTACACTCATATGACCACAGAGGCCCATTTTTTAACTCCGATTTAGTTGAAATTTTGCAGGCGGGATAGAATTAGCATTGTAGCCATGCGTGCCAAATTTGGTTGAAATCGGTTCAGATTTAGATATATCTCCCATATATACCTTTCGCCCGATTTACACTCATATGACCGCAGAGGCCAATTTTTAACTCCGATTTAGTTGAAATTTTGCACAGGGAGTAGAATTAGCATTGTTACTATGCGTGCCAAATTTGGTTGAAATCGGTTCAGATTTGAATATATCTCCCATATATAGCTTTCGCCCGATTTACACTCATATGACCACAGAGGCCAATTTTTAACTCCGATTTAGTTGAAATTTTGCACAGGGAGTAGAATTAGCATTGTAGCTATGCGTGCCAAATTTGGTTGAAATCGGTTCAGATTTAGATATATCTCCCATATATAGCTTTCCCCCGATTTACACTCATATGTCCACAGAGGCCAATTTTAACTCCGATTTAGTTGAAATTTTGTACAGGGAGTAGAATTAGCATTGTAGCTATGAGTGCCAAATTTGGTTGAAATCGGTTCAGATTTAGATATATCTCCCATATATAGCTTTCGCCCGATTGACACTCATATGTCCACAGAGGCCAATTTTTAACTCCGATTTAGTTGAAATTTTGCACAGGGAGGAGAATAAGCATTGTTGCTATGCGTGCCAAATTTGGTTGAAATCGGTTCAGATTTAGATATAGCTTCCATATATATGTTTTTCTGATTTCGACAAAAATTGTCAAAATACCAACATTTTCCTTGTAAAATCGCCACTGCTTAGTCGAAAGGTTGTAAAAATGACTCTAATTTTCCTAAACTTCTAATACATATTTTTTTTTTTTTTTTTTTTTTTTTTTTTATATCGAGCGATAAATCATAAATAAACTTTTTTGAAGTTTCCTTAAAATTGCTTCAGATTTAAACGTTTCCCATATTTTTTTACTAACATTGTGTTCCACCCTAGTGCATTAGCCGACTTAAATTTTGAGTCTATAGATTTTGTAGAAGTCTATCAAATTCTTCCAGATCGAGTGATATTTAAATGTATGTATTTGGGACAAACCTTTATATATAGCCCCCAACACATTTGACGGATGTGATATTGTATCGAAAATTTAGATCTACAAAGTGGTGCAGGTATTAATATAGTCGGCCCCGCCCGACTTTAGACTTTCCTTACTGCTTATATATTGTTTATTATATAGACGAACGCTTATTGTATTGGGATAAATCGGATCAAACTTAGATATAGCTCACATATATATGTATTTCGACAAACAGGGTCACATGGCGATTTTTACTAATCGATCGTCGTCAATTTGGCACAATGTAATCTTACTCACCATCGTTTAAGTGTGTGATGGAATTCGGTTCAGATTTAGATATAGCTACCATATATATGTATTGCCCGATTTTGTCAAATTTTATAATAAACAACTTTTTATTAACCGATCTTACTCACAGTGGGCAAAATCTAATCTTCAATAGTACTTGCTATGACTGCAAAGAATTATCGAAATCAGATTTAAATATAGCTCCCATATATGTGTATTGTCCGATTTTCAAAAATTTGGCCATAAGATCCTTATTTATTAACGGATCTTACTCAAAGTGGGCAGATATAGCTTTCACATATATCTTACGCTCGATATGCATACCTCGAAAGCCAGAGTTTTAAACTGATTTGCTTTAATTTTTCGACAAAGAAACTATTGATAATGTCGCAAAGTTTACCAAACTTGATTGAAATCGGTTCAGATTTAGATATAGTTCCCATAAATATCTATCTATCTTTACTTTGAAATTTGGACAAAGAGTACAATTAATAGTATCGTCTAGTAAGCTAAATTTGATTGAAATCGGTTAATATTTAGATATAGTCCTTTAGACAGCTATATATAGTAGGGATTGTGATGGGAAGAAATAAGTTAATTTTCGACATTTTACAGAAATTTGCATATGTAAACTTTTTCTGGTCTGAGTTCTATAGTACCTAGATACCATACTTAAATTAAATTTTAAAATCATAAGCCTCTAGAAGTCACAGTTTTATCAAAATTTCGTGAAATTGAAATGAGAATCTAGAGTTAATTTGGACCTACTAAAAAGATATACCATATTACATATATCCTGTAATATTTTTTAATACAAATTAAAATTTTCACTTCAAATGAAACTTTATTGCAACCAAAAGAATCCTTTTTCAAATCAAATGTATTTTTGTTCTCAACAACATATACTTTCCAATTCATATCCGATCTGCATGAATTTTGACACAGAAGTACCCAGCAAAATAAAAAAAATGGAAGTTCTTTAAAAGCACTTCCAAAAACAATTTTATAACTCACATCCAAAACATTGAATTCGGACCACACCTTAAGAAGTGGTGCAAATTCAGTGCAACGGCTGTTAAAATTGTGGACATCCGTCATATGACAAGCTCATGGGATAATCCACCGCTGAAAACATTTTGGTGTTCGGTCGAAGCAGGAATCGAACTCACGACCCTGTGTATGCAAGGCGGGCAAGCTAACCATTGCACCACGGTGGCTCCCTTTTATATTTATAACTTTTCATACTTTTAATGGGTAATTTTAACTTTTTTTGTTTCAAATAGGTTAACAACAGAATAAGAATTCATAATATGGTACAAATCATTTAAATTTTGTCGAAAAAAATGCTAAATCCAATGGAACAAATTGTGAATTTTGAAATATTTGAGGTCACACGTTTCCGACAAGCGTGAGAATCCATTAAAAATTATAAAAAAATATAAAATTATTTATTTGAAAAAATATCACAGAATTTTTTAATTTATATCCAAAACATTGAACTCGGATCACACCTAAAGAAGTGATGCAAATTCAATGCAACGGTTGTTGAAATGGAGTACTTCTGTCCTATGACAAGCCCATGTTAAATTCATCGCTTCTGCGTCAATTTTGCACCACTTCTGGATCCAAAAAGAACATTTTCATTTCTTTTTTGGCGACGCTTTTTTGGGGAATGTCGTTCGGATTCGGCTATAAAAGGAGGTCTACTGTCATTGAGCTACAAATAGAATCTGCAACACTTTGTGGTAAGAAAGAAGTTCACCACTGTGGTATCACAAATGGACTGAATGGTCTAAGTGAGCCTGACGTAACGTAACTTAATATCGACCCATATGTTAATATAACCTCCATAGAGATCGGTCTTCCGAATTTATTTATTGATAAAGTACCCGCCAGAAAAAACAAACGAAATTTTTAAATGCTAATTTAACTTTATTTATTCTATTAAATTTTTCTTCAATATGAAAAATTTTTATTTTATTGTTATTTTATTCTTCATATTTATCTAAAGATTTGTTTACAATTTTTCCATCAAAAAATTTTCTTCAAATTACAAAATATTTTAAACAACAGAAACAAATTAATTGCAAAATTAATTTTTGTTAAAATTTTCTAAAATAAACCTATATTATCATTCGTAATGGGTTCCGAGTATATTAACATATTATTAACTTCTCCCTCATCGATAACTACTGCCCGATTCTATTTTTAATTCAGTAATATATAATATAATGTTTTTATTGACTTCGAATATGTAATATGTCCACCAGGTTAGGATCGATATACTATCCGATGGTATATTGCCTCTATCCAGTGTCATGGTATGAAGGGTTCCAAGACTGTTGTTGCTTATTGTAGTCCATTTTTTTATAAAGACCTAAAATGTACCGATCTATGATAATATTACAAATGGCCCATCATATATTTTGTCTATGAGCTATGAAGACATGGGCGTTCGAGACAGTACTGACTATCAGACCTTTACATTTTACAATTTTTTGTTTAAACCACGAATTATGGAAGTTTCAAAAATACAATACAATTTAGTTCAGATGGGTATCATTAGAATTTCTCCCCCATTCCCCATTATTCTACAGTGTGTAGCTGCCCAGCAAAAAAACAATTGGAAGTTGTTCCACAAACATTTCTTTTAAAGCCCATCCCAGAATCCCACATCGATTTTTTTCAACTTCCGATGCAGTCCTTTGGGCAAGTCCACAAACATTTCTTCTAAAGCGCATCGTGGGATCCCCAATGATTTTTTCCACTCCCGATGCAGTCCTTTTGGACAAGTCCACAATCATTTCTTCTGAAGCGCATCTAGGGATCCCCTCAATGATTTTTTTCTACTTCCGGTGCAGTCTTGTAGACATAGTGATTATGCATAAGAAGCAAAATTCAGGCTTTTTAAGTGCTAGGATTTTGGACATTATAACTAAAAAAATAAATAAGAATAACTTTAAAGACAAAGCAATAGAAAATAATAAAAAAGTAAAATAATAATTTGCATTCGTTTTTTTTGTTATGTTGGTTTTTTGTTCTTAATCATTGTTGTTGATGTTTTTTTTTTATTTCAGCTTAAAACCATACATTGACTAAACTACAAGTGTATGCTTAACAATCTGAAATCAAAAAAAAAAAAAAACAAAAACCAACAGGCAATGAGTAAAATAATGAATAATAAAATAAAATTGCATCCCGCTGGGATTTGAACCTGTGCTATTTGACTTTTTCCCTTCCATGGAAGTCTTGAGAAGGGTTTCCAAATTACCAGGATTTTTAATTTTTATTATGCGAAAATAAAAAAAATAACAAGTATATACAGCACTAAGTTCGGGTCCGGGGCCGAATGCTTAAATACCCACCACCATGAAACCAAATATTATAGGTTTCCTTTTGAAATTTCGGAGGGCTGAGGACTTTCGAGGACACTTCCCGAAGATAAATTAAAGATATTCACCTCATGAGGACTATATTAGATTCTTGGATTTATAAGAAACCATTTTTTTGATTAGAGGAATATTAAACATCTTACTTGTAAGTGTTGCATTACCAAATGGACCGATAAAAACTTATCCGATTACACGTTTTTGTGAGCCTAAAATACCAGAATATTTACAATTTCAGGCAAATCAGATAAAAACTACGGTTGCTAGAAACCCAAGGAGTTAAATCGGGAGATCGTTCTTATGGGGGCTATACTAAAATATGGACCGATACTCACCGTTTTCGCGCCACCACCTCATTTATGACCCGAAAATACCTTCTAGATTTCCAATTTCAGGCCATATAGGATTAAAACTTCGAATTCTAAGAGCTGCAAGAAGTAAAATCCGTAAATCGGCTCTATATGGAGGACTATAACAAAATATGTTGACCGATACTCACCATTTCGGGACACCTCTTACTGGTCCTAAAAAATTTACCTCCAGATTTTCAATTTCAGACAAATATTGTATGAAAACTTACGGTTTCTGTCAGAGCGCCAAGGACCCCAAATCGGAGGTCGTTTTATATGGGCGACCATACCAAACATGGACCGATACTCACAATTTTTTGGCCATACTATTTGTGGTCCTACAATACCCTCTTAGATTTTCCAATTTCAGTGTAAATTGAAATAAAACTGCGGTTTACTAATAAGCCAAGAAAGCTTAAATCGGGCGAGATCGGTTTATATGGGGGCTAATACCAAAATATGGACCGTGATACTCACAATTTTTGCACACGTATTTGTGGTCCTACAATACCTCTAGTCCTTCAATTCAGGTAAAATGCATAAAAAACTGCTGGTTTCTATAAGCCCAAGAAGTAAAATCGGAGATCGGTCTATATGGGGTATACCAAAACATGTGACGATACTCACCATTTTTGGCACACCTCTTTATGGTCATTTAAAATACCTCTAGATTTCAAATTTCAGGAGCAAAATTGCGATAAAAAACTTCGATTTTATACCCAAGACCCCAAATCGGGGAGATCGGTTTATATGGGGACTATTATTCAAAAACTCTTGCGACCGATATAGCCCATCTTTTCGAACTTGACCTGCCTGCAGACAAAAGACGAATTTGTGCCAAGAATTTCAGCACGAATTTCTTCATTATTAGAAGACTGTAGCGTTGATTACAACAGACAGACAGACGGACAGACGGACATCGTTATATCGTCTTTAGGAATTTCTCCCTGGGAATCAAGAATATGTCATACTTTTTATATAGGTCGGAAACGATATTTCGTATGTGTTTTTACAAACGGAATTGCACAAACTTTATATACCCCGTCACCATTCTATTCGGTGGTGGGTATAAAAAAACGATGCAAAACATAAAAAAAAAAATATTTTTTTTAGAAAGATATTTGATAAAATTGCCTCTGGTGAAATTTGAACCTGCGTTTCTTATTTTTTCGTTCATACTAATAAAGAATATCTCGAGAAGCAATTAGAATGTTATTCTCTTTTTGTGATTATAATTTGCGAATTTTTGAAAATATATGAGGTCAAACATTTCCGACCATTCATTCACTTCCGGATCCAAAAAGAACATTTGCATTACTTTTTTTGCGACGCTGTTTTTGCTGGGTTGTTGATTGTTACGTTAGTATAGATACTTCGGTAAGTTAAGCGTTCCACATTGCACTGAAACCACTTAGAGAAGCTTTGAAATCCTCAGAAATGTCACCAGCATAACTGGGGTGGGATAATCCACCGCTGAAAAACGTTTTGGTGTTCGGTCGAAGCAGGAATCAAACCCACGACCTTGTATATGCAAGGCGGGTATGTTAACCATTGCACCACGGTAGTTTCAAAAAAAAAAATTGCTTAAAAAATGCGACCGGAATCCTGCGAACACAAAATACATGGACGGACGGACACCAAGGCGTAAGATCAACTCAGATGGTGATTCTGATTCGATCGGTTTATATTTTATGGGGTCTAAAATCAATATTTTTGCTAGGCATCTTTTTGGCAGATCAAATGTATTATACACTGACCACTATATGGTTTAGGGTATAAAATCGCAAAAGTGGGTTGAAAATGTACGTATAAATGCAAAATCTTTTTAATTTAAACTTTTCTCATGGCTTATCTTTACATAACCCCCCAAAAAATGTTTTTATACCCTGCACCATAGGATGGGGGGTATTAACTTTGTCATTCCGTTTGTAACACATCGAAATATTGATATAAGACCCCATAAAGTATATATATTCTAGGTTGTGGTGAAATTCTGAGTCGATCTGAGCATGTCCGTCCGTCCGTTTGTTGAAATCACGCTAACTTCCGAACGAAACAAGCTATCGACTTGAAACTTGGCACAAGTAGTTGTTATTGATGTAGGTTAGGTTATGTGGCAGCCCGATGTATCAGGCTCACTTAGACTATTCCGTCCATTGTGATACCACAGTGGTGAACTTCTCTCTTATCACTGAGTGCTGCCCGATTCCATGTTAAGCTCAATGACAAGGGACCTCCTTTTTATAGCCGAGTCCGAACGGCGTTCCACATTCCAGTGAAACCACTTAGAAAAGTTTTGAAACCCTCAGAAATGTCACCAGCATTACTGAGATGGGATAATCCACCGCTGAAAAACTTTTTGGTGTTCGGTCGTAGCAGGAATCGAACCCACGGCGGGCATGCTAACCATTGCACCACGGTGGCTCCCATTGTTATTGATGTAGGTCGGATGATATTGCAAATTGGCCATATCGGCCACTTTTACGTATAAGCCCCATATAACCGACGCTCAGGATTTGGCTTGCGGAGGGCCTCTAAGAGAAGCCAAATTTCATCCGATTTCTGGCTGAAAATTGGTTCATGGTGTAAGTATTATGGCCTCTAACAACCATGCAAAAATTGGTTCACATCTGTCCATAATTATATATAGCCCCCATATAAACCGATTCCTCGATTTGGCTTGCCGAGCCTCTAAGAGAAGCAAATTTCATCCGATCCGGATGAAATTTGGGTACATGGTGCTTAGTATGATCGGTCCTAACAACATGGAAAAAATTGTCCACATCGGTCCATAATTATATATAGCCCCCATATAAACCGATCATTCGATTTGGCTTGCAGAGCTTCTAAGAGAAACAAATTTCATCCGATCCGCCTGAAATTTGGTACATTTGATATTAGTATATGGTCGCCTAATGACCATGCACCAAATTGGTCCATTATCGGTCAATAGTATCTATATTATAGCCCCATATAAACCGATCACCAGATTGACCTTCCGGAGCCTCTTGGTAAGACCAAAAAGCATGCTGCATTCGAGTTGAATTTTGATTTGTCATCGACTGTCGTCTACAAGCCATCAGAGGAACTAGAGTCTTCTATACTTCTTCCATCCCTCCATTTGAATTGCCTTTGAATAAACGTCAATCATTCAAGCTGTTGACTCTCTTCAAAAGCTAACTACATTAGCAATAGTGGAAGCCAGAACTTAAAAGTTTGGAGTAAGTATCCGGATATCTTAGTGTATTGTAAACCGAATTAGGATTTTTGTTGTTTTTTTTAATTAACATCCGCAGTTTAAACGAGTTGGTCCGTTGGTTTAGCAAATATAGCATCCTATATTGATGGTTCGCTTCAGACAGAATAAGAAAAGAACTAGGAAATGTATAAAGAGCGAAAGCTGACCTGACTACCAGTTCTGAAATCCTGATAGTCTCGGATCAGCTGTTGCTTTGATAGTGCCCATAGTTCGTATTTAATTTTTCTTCAGATAAAAGTACTTTGATTCCAACCTTCGAGCGAAATTTGCACAAGCACCTTCAAGGCTATTGTGCTGCACATTGAGGCAATTTCTTAATTACCAGCACTCTTTTCGGTAAATGTCCCCTTTTTAAAGCATGACAAACCTGTGTGCAAACAGCATGCTATCTATATACTCCAAGAATTTCAAGTTGGCTAATGCACTAGGTTGCAAACACCATATGCTTATTAAAAAAACAATGTAAGGAAAGTCTAAGAGTCGCGCGCGGACTGACTAGTATGTATAACCCGGTGCACGCACGCTTGTGAGATACAAACTTTGCCGATCTGTTCAAGCAAACTTTGCCTAGACCTTCTGAAAAAGTCTAACACTTGTTTTATAAATTTAGGCAATTAAAACAATGAATTTTCATTCTATATAAGAAGTTAAAATCAGAACAGATATACATTGTTTTCGTATGCTACGACCGACTGTATATGCGACCTAGACTTGATAACAGAATGAAGGCTGTTCACAGACAGTACGCGAGGACGGACTGCCGAAGACGAACATGATGTAATATCGCACTTCAGGGAACCACCCTTGAGCCATATATGGCCAACGACGACACCTATGGTCTTACCTCATCTCTCCTTCTTGCCGGTGTTAGCAAACATGATTGCACTAACTTTATACACACCCTGTCCAGCTGTGGCGCAGGGTATAAAGATATAGGGGAACACATGTTACTGAAGCAATTGTTAAGGAAACTTCGGCAAAAGTAGTATTACTATAGTGATTTTATTATATAGATATTCGGAAAAATTGAATAGAGTCATTTCTTACAAACCTTTGCGACTAAATCTCTCTTTT
>PGFW01056477.1:8018-21219 GCA_003123925.1 Haematobia irritans | reverse complement strand
ATCTTATCGAGATGTTGAAGGAAAGCTGAAGGTTTATTTTGAAAACAATATACCTATAAAACTTGCACAAATCCTAGAATACTAGGTTGAAAAGCCGTCAAACGACGGTCGAAAAAAAAACAAATTGTTTTTTGTTCTCCGCAACACAAATTTCATTTGGGAAACATGTATTTCTGCTTTTTTGCTGTGTTTGTTGTTCTTTTTGTGAACATGACTCGCTTTTTAGGCACATAGCATACAACAACGTAAAACCAGGGCAAACACACATGTTAAATGAACCCAGCAAAAAAATTTGGGAAGTTCTTCCCAAAGAGCACAAACTTTTAAAAGGCACTTCCAGAAAGATTGCACTCCAATGATGTTCTTTATTTTTAACTAACTCAGGAATTCTTTTAATTCAAAATTTTTTTATAACATCGTTTTTTTCATACTTTTAATGGGTATTTTAACTTTTTTTTTGTTTCAAATAGGTAAAAACTGAAGTAAGAATTCATAAAAAATCGTAACAAATCATTTAAATTTTCGTCCGAGAAAAATTCTAAAATCCAATCTGAAAAAATTGCTAAGTTTTTGAAAATATTTGACGGTCAAACGTTTCCATTAAAATTGAATCCATAAAAATTATAAAAAATTATAAAATTATTTATTTGACAAACTATTCACAGAATTTTTTAATTTACATCCAAAACATTGAATCGGATCACACCTAAAGAAGTGATGCAGAATTCAGTGGCAACGGCTGTTGAAACGCGGAGGACTTCCGCCTATGACAAGCCCATTTAAATTCAATCGCTTCTGCCTGTCAATTTTGCACCACTGCCGCGATCCAAAATAGAACATTTTCAGTTACTTTTTTGGGCGACGCTTTTTTTGCTGGGAAATAGCGCGAAACCTGCGAAAAGAAACCCCTAATCAGCGATGGAAGTCACTTGGAGACGGGTGCAATAAAGAGATATTTCCAAACGTTGCATATTCTTTTAAAAAATTTTGGTCACTTTGCCAGTAAACTCAGGGATGAAAATAACCAATTTTTGTAAGAAAAGTACAAAAAAGGAATTTTTTGAGCCGGAAGGTACTTTTACTAAATGTCACACAAAAATTTCACTGGGAAGATTATTGTCAAGATGACTGAATTAAAGAAAAATAAAATTTTGCAAAAAATTTCTTTATAAGCGGTTATCATTACAAAACCTTTTCGGAAGGTTCAAGTGTGGTTTATTGTTGGTGTTTAATGAAGTGCCTGAATTATTCTGTATAATTTGTTGATAGTTTTTGCCTGCAATATGGGGGATGCCTTGATGAGGAATTGGTATTCCGATAACGTGCGTCCGATCCAACCATCTTGCAGTCCTATAGGGCTATTGCCTAAATAAATTTGACAAAACATTCTTTTCCTCCTGCTTGTTAAGCTTAACCTTGTAGTTTATCAATGTATGGTTTTAAGCCTGCCCAATAAAAAACAAACAACAATGCTTTTAAAAAACAAAACCAATACAATAAACAAAACAAAAACGAAAAATTTTGCGAAAAAAATTTCTATAGAAAAAAAATTTTGCAAAAATTTTTTCTATAGAAATAAAGTTTTGCATAAAAATTTCTATAGAAACAAACATTTTTACAAAATTTCAATTGAAATAAAATTTTGACAAAATTATCTATTAAAAATAAAAATTTTGCAAAAATTCGTATATAGAATAAAATTTAGACAACATTTTCTACCGAAATAAAAAATTGATAATATAGAATCGCATTCTTTTTTGACTAAACAACATTCTTTGAAGTTCAAGTAATAAATCCTCTTTTTGACTATATCTTTACCAAAATCGAAGATTTTCTTCCCACATAACATGTCTGTTTGCCATTATTTGTTAATAGACTATTTAGCAAAATATTAAAATATTTCTGTTCAAGCTAATTGCTACCATAAATCTGATATCGACTCAAAAATGTTTACACAAAAGGTACTAATCATTCTGCGGGGTACTACGGTACTGACCGGGGTGATAAAAGTATTGAAAAACGTACTTTAGTACTTGCATTTTCCATCCTGCAGTTTACTGACGTGCTCATCCGAACGTTTCATATTTCATAAAATGAAGAGACTAAAGACGTATCCTAAGAAATTTCGACTGGCGAGAGTAGACTCAATGGAATTGGCATAAATGGTCGGTTCATCGCCGAATGAATGTTCCGAACTTAAAGAAGTCATTGATTATTTTGCTGCCCAAAAAGCTCAGATTTAATATTATAAAAATATTGATTATCATCATACCGTTTGCATAAATAAAATTTTTCTCACGACATGAGATTATGATGAATATTTTTTTTAAAGTTGAACCACCCCCCCCCCCGCCCCGAATTTAAAATCATGGCTACCGGCCTGATGGTGGCTACGATACAATGTATGGGCGATATGGACCAATTGCCTACATGGTAGTTAGAATCATTATATGTAACAACCACGTACCAAGATTTCAACCGGATCGCGATGAAATTGCTCTCTTAGAGGCCTTCCGCAAGCCAAATCTGGGGTATCGGTTATATGGTGCTTAAAACATAATAAACGGCAACCGATATGCCCATTGCAATACGATCTACATCAATAACAACTTACTTGTTGCCAGAGTTCAAGTCGATAGTTGCTTTCGTTCGGAAGTTGGCCGTGATTTCATACAGAAGACGGGATGGACATCCTTAGACGATCTCAGAATTCACCACACCAGAATTATAATTTACTCAATGGGTCTCTAGAGCAACATTTGGATGTGTTACAAAACGAATGACAAGTTAATATACCCCCCATCCTATGGGGGAGGGTTAAGAAACGATTAACTGCATTACATAATAACATTATTCCGTTTAAGTAAATTGGTTAAGTTTTAAAATGCCTTGTCGCACCAAGTTAGTGCCTATTTGTTATTAAATTTCCTTGCCCCATGTTTGGCCGCCATTTTTTATACATTTTAAGATTTTTGTTTTTCCGCAACTACAATCCATTGTTACATCAACATGTTTATCTTTATATATTTATAGCGCAAATAATTAAAAAAAAAAAAAAAAAAAAAAACTATACGTGGGCTCTAGAAGTTATATTTTTAATAGATTTGGGAAAATATACAATTTTAGGAGCAAAGATTTTTCTAATAAGAAAATAAAATTTTGACAGCAAGTTTTCTACCAGAAAGACAATTTTCTATTAGTATATAAAGTTTTTGATTAAAATTTTCGATTAGAAATAAAATGTTTACAAAATTTCAATAGATATAACAATTTTGACAAATATTTTCTATAGAAATAAAATTTTGACAAATATGTTTCGTATAGAAAATTGAAAGTTTTGACAAAATTTTCTATAGAAATAAAATTTTGACAAAATTTTTCTAGTAAAAATAAAAATTTTAAAACATTTTCTACAGAAAATAAAATTTTTGACACAAATTTCTATAGAAAACAAAAAAGTTTGACAAAATTTTCTCATAGAAAACAAAAATTTGAGAAAACATTGTCATAGAAATAAAATTTTTATGAGAAAAAAATTTGACAAAATTTTCTATCAAGAAATAAAAAATTTTGACAACATTTTTCTACAGGAAATAAAATTTTTTGACAAACATTTCTATAGAAAACAAACAATTTTGCCAAATTTTTTTTCTATAGAAAACAAAAATTTGAGAAAATTGTCTTATAGAAATAAAATTTTCACAAAATTTTCTATAGAAATAAAATTTTTTTTACAAAATTTTCTATAGAAAATAAAATTTTGACCAATTTTCTATAGGAATTAAAATTTTAGAAAATTTCCAGTAGAAAATAAAATTTTTAGAAAAGTTTTCATAGAAATAAAAATTTTGACAAAATTTTCTATAGAATAAAATTTTGACAAAACTTTCTATAGAAATAAAATGTTTGGCAAACATTTTTTATAAAAATAAAATTTTGGACAAAAATTTTCAAGTAGAAATTAAAATTTTGACAAAATTTTCTAAAGAAATAAAATCGTTAACAAAATTTTCTATAGAAATACATATTTTGAGAAAATTTTTCCTATAGTATATAAATTTTGACAAAAATTTTCTATAGAAAAGTTAAATTTTGACAAAATTTTCAATAGAAATAAAATTTTCACAAATTTTCAATAGAAATAAAATTTTAACAAAATTTTTCTAAAGAAATTAAAAAATTTCCTATACGAATTTAAGTTTTGACAAAATTTTCTATAGTAAATAAAGTTTTGACAAAATTTTCTTTAAAGTAAATAAAGTTTTGAAAAAAACAATTAAAAATGGCCTTGCGCACAAGTTGAGTGCCTATTTTTATTAAATTTCCTTGCCCCATGACTTGGCACCATTTTTTTATACTTTTTATATTTTTTCTTTCTGACACAACAGTCTCATAATTACATTCAATTCGTATCCTCAAATTTTTAGGCCACAAATGATTTTGGAAAAAAAAATCTCGTACATTGGCGCAAATTTATTCTTCCCTTTAATGGATTTTGGAAATGTACAGTGAAGAAGATAATATATACTGTATCAAATAATAAATTTAGTGGCCAATAAATGATGCCAAAAAAAACTGTTTCAATAAAATCATTAGGAACATTATTATTTAAAAAATGTTCATCTCTATCTTTGCGCAAATTTAATTGCCGATTTTTTGTTGGATTTTCCTACCTTCAACATGTTGGGCGCCAGCTTTTTATTAAATTTTATATTTTCCTTTTTTACAATAACAATCCTCATTATATACATACCAAAATGTCCTTTACATCATAAATGATTTGTAAAATCATCTACATTGCGCCGCCTAGACTTATATTATGCAAAGTGATAGGAAGATAAATAACGCGTACTAATATACCGAACATCTAAGTTCCAATGAATGGATTCCAAAAACTGTTTCAATAATCTAAACTTTAAAGGATGTTCAATGTAGGTTTGCCTTGCCCCATGTTTGGTGCCCAGTTTTCACAAATATTTTAAAAACTTATTGCGCAGTTTTCACAACAACCCCAAATATCATTTTTTACCATATCTTTAAATTAGTATTTTAAGATCAAGACGTAAACACTTACAGGTCAGATTCGCACAAATTTTTCCAACTAGCCCGATCTACAGTAAAAAATCCACCGCTACAAACTACTGCTGCCCATTTAGCCTGCGTAATGAAGAAGTTCATGGAAATCCTTTTTTTAGCATAAAAAAAAACAAAACAACAAAAACAATCAACGGCCTAGAACTCGGCAACTGTGTCATGCATGCACTTGATGCACTCACTCTAGCCAGTTCAGACCTGTCTTTCCAGATGCAAGCAGGCCAAAAAAAAAACGAAGCACCAGACTAATAACAACGATAACAATAAATAAAACAACCAAAAAAATAACAAAACACTGAAACAAATATCACAAAAGAAACAAAAAGAAATCAAAGTGAAGTTGAAGATTACACCAAAAAAAACCATCAAAAACATTTTAAAAACTGGCTTGAAAACAAACGGACGGTTAATGCTCTCTTGACTTTGTAAAAATTATTTGGCGAGTTGCATGAACACGGCAGAACAACTACGGGACAACAACAACACAAAAGGCAATGCGATTGAAGTGCAATAGCTCCCAACCATTACCGAATTTGGCTGCCAATGCGAGAAAACAGCGCAAAACAATAACAATTTGGGCAGTTTTTTTCCTGGTTTTTCGGAAAAAGAACACAAAAACAGCAATGTATCCGGAACGAACTACAACAAGACGACAACAAATATCCAGCAGGACACACAGTTGCGCGCGCTCACCAGCAACACTTGAAATGCCATTGAGCAGTGAACGAACGCACGCGTCAACTATAACGGTTATCCCAAAGGTTAAACTACAAAATAGGATTGGCCATTCAGTGATATATTAAATAAATTTTGTCAACAATTTTATTTCTATAGAAAATTTTGTCCAAATTTATTCTAGAATTTACAAAATTCTATACGCACAAATCTTTTGCATTCACTTTAGAAAATTATTTTCTCATAAAACTATTCTGCATCAACAATTCACACAGCAGCACAAATTTTCCCAACACAACAACAGCACCCACACATTTTCTCACCCAACCCCCCCCCCCCAACCCAACCAAAAAAACACAACAAAACAAGAAAATTCAGTCAAAAATTAATTAAACAACAGAGCAAATTCACAATGTCCAAAATTCATTCAAAAGAAAATTTGAAAAAGAAAAAAAACAAACAAAATAACTGCATATACATTACAAAATAATCAAAACAAAGCTAATTTTATCAAAATTTTATTTCTAAGAAAAATTTTGTCAAAATATTACTTTCTACTAAGACAAACAATCTTAGTCAACACATTTTATTTTCTATCAACCAATCAAAACAAGTAAAAAAACTACCACGATATTTACTCAACCCGCAACTTTGATCTTCTAAATAGAAATTTTTTCAAAATTTTTATTTCTATAGAAAATTCTTTAAAAATTTTATTTCTAGTGGAAAATTTTTTCAAAATTTCTACTTCTATATTCGAAAATTTTTTCTGTCAAAATTTGTCAAAATTTTGTTTCTATAGGAAAATTTTGTCAAAATTTTATTTCTACTACCGAAAATTTTGTCAACATTTTTATTTCTATAGAAAATTTTTGTCCATTCAATTTTATTTCTATGGAAAATTTTTGTCCAATTATTCTTACTTTAACAGAATAATTTGTCAAAATAGTTCCATTTCTAAGACAAATGTACTATAGACTTCTCACCATTTTTAACGAACATTTTGTCAAAATTTTATCCTATCACATCTGCACATTATTTAGAAAATTTTGGGCAAAATTTTATTTCTATATGACTAAATTTGGAACAATTTTCTAAATTTAATCTTATTTATAGAAAATTTTGTTAAATTTTCATTTTCTATAGAAATCATTCTGTCAAAATTTTATTTCTATAGAGAAACATTTTTGTCATAATATTTATTCTTTACTAGGAAAATTCTAGTTCAAAATATTATTTCTATAGAAAAATTTTTTCAAATTCATTTCTGTAGAAATCTTTCTGTCCAAAATTTTATTTCTATAGAGAAAATTTTGTCAACCTAAGTTTTATTGTCTTAGACAAGCTAATTATTTCACTACAAGAATTTTAAACTTTATTTCTATAGACACAATTTTTCAAAATTTTATTTCATCATAGTAAAATCCTTACTTTTCTAAACATTTTAAAATTTCTCTATAGAAAATGTTGTTAAAAGTTTATTCTAGAATGAAAATTTTTTTCTAAAATTTCAATTTTATTTTCTATAGAAAAATTTTGTCCAAATTTTATTCTTTATAGAAATTTTGTCAAAATTTAATTTCTTTATAGAAAAATTTTGCAACATTTTTATTGTCTATACCGAAAATTTTGTACAAAACTTTTATTTCCATATAGAAAAATTTTTATTATTTCCTGTAGAAAACTTTGTTCCAAATTGATATTTCTTGTAGAAAATATTGTTCAAAATTTTATATCTAGTAAAGAATTTTGCTTCAAAATGTTTATGTTCTCAACTAGCAACAATTTGTCAAAGATTGTATACCGCATTCTTTGTATTATGATCTCAAAAACATTTCTTCAAAAATTTATTTCTATAGAACAGTTTCATTTATTCTATAGAAATTTTGCGTCAAAATTTTATTTCTATTACGAAAATTTTTCAAAATTTTATTTCTATAGATAAATTTTGTCAATTTATTTTATTCTATAGAAAACTTGTTTCACCAAAATTTTATTTCTATAGAGCAATTCTTGGTCAAAATTTTAATTCGTATGTATACAATTTTTCCAAAATTTATTTACAATTACCAAGATTTAGCATTTCTATGTCAAAATTGTTTCTATCAACAATTTACATTTATTTCTATAGAAAATTCTTGTCAACAAATTTATTTCTTTAGAAAATTTTTATAATACTATAAGTATCACGCAGCACAACCATACTCAACATTTTTTTGTTGCGTCAGCGAGTAACCTGAATGAGTTCGTACTGGATTTGATTTTTATAAAAACACCTCATAGCGTTGTAAATTATGATTAGGGGCTCCAAACCCCACAAAATTGTTAGAAAATGGTTTCAAGTTTATACCGTCATGTTGGGGCCGCCCAAAAAAAGAACATCTTTAAATGAAGCTAAGTTAAATATAAAAGACAATTTAAATACTTGTTCCTCAAAAAAATAACATCCCATTAGGGTGTCAAAAGTCATGCTATGTACAAGATGGCGTTGGGCGCAAATAACCACATCTCCCTCCACCTGACATTCATACACTTAAGCTATCACGTAAACCATATGATTTTACCTAATCATACTAAATATTTGTGGGTGGCCAGCATAACTTCTGAGGAAAGGTCAACTCCTTTATGATTTTTTCAAAGCAAACATCCAACATCCGCAGAGGCTTTAAAATTTGCATACACGGACTCAAAAGCAGCAAACATAGATATCAAATGGTTTCAATTTTTTACATCATCGACTTGGGCGCCAGAACCCACATGTCTAACGTGGACCGCCTAACTTAAAATGAACAAATAAAACCAATGAAAAAAAAACAATTTAAAAGTATCAAAAAAAAAAAAAAAAAAAAAAAAAAGAAAAACAAAAAAATGCAATATATTCAACTGGTACTGCGATTATGGTGTAAATCCCTCGTAAGCAGTTCATGCTCAATCGAACGAATCTCTCAGAATGATAAGACATATTTACGAAAAGAAGGACAAATAGTAATGATAGGAATTAATTTTGGAGTAAAATGTATGGCGTTGTAGAGAACAGGTCATGCATATTGGCATAAAATAACAAACTTTAATACATAACAATTCACAGACATAAACTAACGATCTGACGCGTCAATTTGGTCCAGACTGCTTGTACAAAATTATTTTTAAACCAATACAATTACGTTGGGCAGCCAGAAAATATATCTTTTCAGTGAACCCAATCTAATCTAAATGCATCAGTTTTATATAAATGTTGAGATAGATTTCACCTACAAACTGTAAAGCAACGAGTAGATACTACAACGGCACGAACTATTTGGTAAGTTGGCCGCTCAGATTTGAAACAAATGAAATTGACAACAACTTAATTTTATAAAATACGATGAAGCGCGATCGACCGACATTTATCATAATAATAAAAGTATAAGTAGTCATTAACTATATCGACTACGGTCTGGGCCAGCAATATTATGATTTCGTGGCCATAAGGCTCCGGCCCCCCATGAAAACAATTCAAGAAAGCCCTCTTTGGTGTAGAACTCTTCTGTCAAATGTCACTTTTCAAAACATCTTAAACAGAAATTTGTAACTTACGTTCCTCTCATTGTACCTTCCAACATTACGTTGGGGCCGCCAGTCCAATAGATAATATAGAGAAAAGTATTTTATTAGCGTCGACTTCCACATCTTATCATTTCACACATTTAGGTCCAAAAATCGGTTCATGGACAATCCTAACACATAACGTCAACCGACTATACCCGTTGTATGAGAATTATGTCCACATGTCCAGTTGCCTTAATCGAGCCATTGCGAAATGACTGTCCTGGCACACAAAAAGGAATGCAACTACGGCAATGAGAGAAATGCTACCTCTTAAGCTTAGTGGTGACGTGATCAAGCTTTGCATAATGCGTCCTGGCATTGTGCGTTTTCACATTAGAATACTATGCCAATTGTTCCGAGAAGGCCACTACGAGTACAGCCCCTTCACAAGGAAAAAAGCGAAGAACAAAATCGAGACATCGTCTCTAAGGGTCATGGTTGAGCGCATTCCTCCTTTTTGGACGCCACAGCAACAACAACAAATTTGATTTACGTTAACCAAAAATACAAACCTAACAGAAATTTATAGGTTGGCTTAACGGCTTGCCAACAAAGTCCATCGTTAATTCATCAATGAGGGCGGGGATGTGACAGTGGTACAAAATCTGACAATCTGGCAAAAAAAACATAATAATAAGTCGGAGTGTCGAATCCTTTAATGCGTTTTAACAATAGGAAAAGAATCCGTAGGCATCGGATCCATTAGGAGCTACCTAGATCGTTGGGGCTATCGGCTTAACAAATTTCTTATTCATGTCAACTGTCTTTGTGTCGCAACAGTGACTTGTCTCAACAACTCCTGTAGGCAAGATTCTTCTTCTGAATGGCAACTGTCGAATTCCATTATCATATATCGTTGGACGCCAGAAAACTCCGCAATGCTTAAATACCCTTCTCTATATCGTAAGCATACTGAAGGTAAAAGGAATTGAATGTGTTGTGTGTATCCATCATGTATTGAAAAATTTATATATTTCTTTGATGGCCAGGCAATCCGAGGCTCTTGGGCCGCCAGTGTGCCTTACCACCAATTGTTTCTATTCATCCATAAATTGGACCGTCTTAGAGAAGTCCATTCATAAAGGAGCAGTCCATCGATGCATTAGCTGGAAAATAATAAAGGATTCTCTTATGTGAGATTTGATTACAAATAACTGTGGGCGCCGAAAATTTGCTGAATTTAATTATGTGTGTTCTTGAAGTCCAGTTAGGTACGGTTACCCGGTGCAGCCCGATGATATCGAGGCTCACTCTAGACTATTTATTCATGTGATACACACATTTGGTCGAACTTCTCTCTTTATCACCAGTGCTGCCCGATTCAATGTTAGCTCAACAATGACCAAGGGACGCTCCCTTTTCTTTATAGTGCCGAGTCCGAGACGGCGTTCCCACATTTGCAGTGAAAGCCACTTAGAGAAAGCTTTGAAACGCTCTCAGAAAATGTCACCCAGCATCTACTGAGGTGGGATAGATCACCCCACCGTGAAAAACTTTTGGCTGTTCGGTGCTGTGAGAGCGGAATCGAGACCCGCAGCGCTCGATGCGGTTGTGTAATGCAAGGGGCATGCCTAACACATTGGCACCACGGTGGCACATTGCACCATTAAGAGAAGTCAAAGGAAGCGAGGATATTCTTGATGTATTGTTTTATCTTGTGAATGGTGGTTCTCAGATTGACCGTTGGACGCCAAAGCAATCTCACAAAACTAAAATCTGCTTCCTCCATATACCTAATAATGTTCTCCAAGGAAAGATACCTAATGCTAATTTAGATGTCATTCATTGCTTCAGGGCGCCATTATGTTTCTTCAGATCTTGGAATTGAATTTCGGTGTTCTTGAAGTTCATTCGGGAATCAAAAGGAAGAAAGCATTGGAAATGATCGTACTGTCTTCTCCTTTTAATGAAAGTTGGGATGTCAACTTCCGTTGGGCGCCAGTAATCTCACGCAATTAAATCTGCTTTCAATATACCTGATGTCACCAGGAAAGCAACTAATTCAATTGTCATTCTTTCTTTCGCGCCATTATTTTCTTCAAATCTTGAGAAATTGAGCTGATTTCTTTGATTTCCAAAATGACGTCTTAAGAAGTCCAATTAAATCAAAGAGTACGACGTCCTAAGCTGCGTTATTGATCTTCAGGCTGAATTTGGATTCAAATAACGTCGGGCGCCAAAAATGTTGGTAATTTGAATATTGTGTGTTCTGAAAGTCCCATCAGAAAAGTCAAAAGAAAGAAGATCATTTCGGAAATGTGTTGTCCCGGTTCCTTTATGAATGTGAATCTCAATTCCGCTCTGGGCGCCAGTGAAATCTCACAAAATTAAATCGTTTCCTCCAAATATCGATCGTTCTTACCAGGAAAGGTACCTAATCGAATTTAGATTGTCATCATTTTCTTGGGCGCTTATTTTCTTCATATCTTGGAATGAATTTCGCTGTGTTCTTGAAGTTCATTCGGAGAAGTCAAAAGGAGAAATCACTTGGAAATTAGATACTGCTTTCCCTTTATGAAGTTGGATGTCAATTCGATTGGGCGCCAGTAATCTCACAAAGATGAATCTGCTTCCTCAATATACCTGATGTCCACACAGGAAAGACAACTAATTCGAATATGTCATTCGTTTTCTTGGGCGCCATTATTTTCTTCCAAATCTTGAGAAATTATTTTGTGAGCTGATTCTTTGTTTTCCAAATTAACGTCTTAAAGAGAGTCCCAATTAAATAAAAAAGTAAGATCTAGCCAGATAATGTTGAATTGATTTTTGGCTGTCTTCTTTGAAATCCATTCAAGAGAAGTCAAAAGGAAGAGACATTTGGAAATTTTGTCCGGTTTCCTTTATGAATGTGGCGATCTCAATTTTCCTTGGGCCGCCAGTAATCTCACAAAATTAAATCTGTTTCCTCCAAATATCTGATTTCTTCAGGAAAAGGTATCCTAATGCGAATTTAGAATTACAATCGGTATACTAGTCTAAGATGCTAAGCCTTTTCTTAAATTTGGGAATGCCTTTGGACTAAAAATATTGCCAAACTACACCTTTACGCGATGGCGACAATCGTTATTAAGGTTTTTTTTTGTTTGCTTTAAATTGCTTGCCACAGCAATTGAAATAAGAAATATGCTAAATATCAGGTTCAAAGTCCCAAAATAAATACCAAATATCCAAATGTAAAGAAAACCCCTCTGTCACAAAGGGAAGACACTTTTGGCCTGTTCTGAAAACCATCACACATAAGAGCAAAGAGTTGCAGCCAATGCACATATCAAAGTGCAATGGAAAAAATACAAGACCAAAATCGCACTACCAAAAAAAGCAACAACAACACACACAAAAAAGACGAAAAACCACACCAAAAAATGACTGTCGAAAAACATGGTTTAAGTCGCCTGTTTGGTGGTTACTTGGCCAGGCCGGGTTTACTGCCTGTTTGCCTTGTTGCAAAAATTGCATGCACTGAAGATAGCCGGCCAGACATGGGACGACTGACTGGCTGCCTTTTAGACGCTGTCCACCGCTGCTGCTGCTGGAGCTGTTTCATAGTGGTCGGCGACAACGAAGACTTTGATATCAGTGGGTTTTTGGCCAACATCTCACAGTCATAGGAGGGCCAGTCACAAAATTAAAAAAATAAAAAATCCAACTTCAACGACCGAGCAACCAACCGACCCATCGACCAAAAAACCGTATTCAATTTTATGTCTGGTTTGAAAATTGTTTTAAAGTTTTCTATTTTTTGTTGATTTCAAGATTTTTGTTGGTACTTTATACACGACTTGTGTGACCGATGCTGGTGAGGGGCCATAGCCAAAGCCGTGCATAAATTTCTGGCCTGTTG
>PGFW01056474.1:0-13422 GCA_003123925.1 Haematobia irritans | reverse complement strand
TTTAATATCTAAGCCGGCATGGTATTTGTATTATACTAAATGGGTCAGAAAATTTTTTGCTAGTTTCGTGCTGGATACATTGCGGTGCCTATACACCATTCCTCCACCACCTAATCTAAAACAAAAGTAAAAGTTGGGGTTTTTGGTGTATTTTTTTTTTTAGCTTTCTTCTCTTTCTCATTTTCGTTTCCATCCTTAGGGTCTATAAAATCTATTGGTATACATTGGCACAATTAATTATGATTTATGACAATTTTAATGGTCAAACATGTGTTTGCATTTTTGAAGCATATTTAATTAATGTTCGTTATTGTTTAGGACCAAATTGGCTGATTTTGCTATCGTTTTACTACATCGTAAAATTCATGTACATAAACCGATGACATATGAATGAAGCAAATTAATTGAGGTTGATAAGTTGAGAGATGCACATTTCACGAAAATGATCTGGCGACGTGAGTGTGTATGAGTGTCGTCAACTACCCAGCAAAAAAAGAGCTTAAAAAAGTATTTTTTTTTTAATTTTTTTTTTGTAATGTTATACACCGTTTTTATAATGTTGTACACGGTTTTTATTTTGTTATTTTCGGCATATATTTTTGTATAAATATAGTTTTTCCATTAAAAATCAACAAAACATTAAAAATTCTCATAATTTGCAAAACCATCTTAAAAGAACTGCCATAGAAGTGAAAAAGTCAAACGGCACAGGTTCAAAAGCTAGCGGGAATGAATTTTGCTTTTGTTTTTTATTTTTTTTTTATTAATTTGCTATTTTTTTACGAAATTTAATTATCCAAAACTTAAATTAAAAAAAAAACGATAGGCGATCTCGGGATGCGTTTTAAAGGAAATGTTTGTGGACTTGTCCAAAAGGACTCCTTCGGAAGTGGACAAAATTGATGAGGCATTCCGGGATCTCGCTTTAATGGGAATGTGTGAAACAACTTACAATTTTTTTTTTGGCTGGGTAAATAACTGTCTTGTATCACAAAAATGGCCTCCTCGTAAAGTGCGTCAGATAGAATTTTGATAAAAAAAATCAACCTCTATTAAAATTTCAAACTCAAACATCATCCAGGATATGCGATAATAATTTCTGGTGTACTTACCAACATAATCCACAAACAAAAGTGCAGCACTCGAACTTATTTTCTTTAAGTTCTAGAGGATATCACAAATTTCTGTCTAGGAGTTCCAAAAAGTTAAGAAAATTTCGCCTTTCTATTTTAAACTTCCCGGCAAAAAAAGCGTCGCCAAAAAAATAATGAAAATGTTCTTTTTGCATCCGGAAGTAGTGCAAAATTGGCGCAGAAGCGATGGATTTAACACGGGCCTTGTCATAGGACGACAAAGTCCTCCATTTCAACAGCCGTTGCACTGAATTTGCATCACTTCTTTAGGTGTGATCCGAATTCAATGTTTTGGATGTAAATTAAAAACTTCTGTGATATTTTGTAAAATAAATAATATTTATAATTTTTCACAATTTTTAATGGATTCTAATGCTTGTCGGAAACGTTTGACCTCAAATATTTTCAAAAATTCACAATTTTTTCAGATTGGATTTAGCATTTTTTTCGACAAAATTTAAATAATTTATACCATTTTATGAATTCTTACTCTGTTTTTAACCTATTTGAAAAAAAAAAAGTTAAAATTATCCATTAAAAGTATGAAAAAACCAAGTTATAAAAAATTTTATTAAAAGAACTTCTTGGGTAGTTAAAATAAAGAACTTTATTGGGAGTGAATCTTCTGGAAGTGCTTTTAAAGTTGTGCCTTTGGAAGAACTTCCAAATTTTTTGCTGGATTATTATACCATCACGGTTGCCACTCGTGCCAAAAATAATCTACAAAAATTTTAAGAAGATTTTAACAAAGATTTTATCAAAATTTTATTTCCATAAGAAAATTATCAAAATTTTCTTTCTATAGAAAATTTGTCAAAATTTTATTTCTATAGAAAATTTTGTCAAAATTTTATTTCTTAGAAAATTTGTCAAAAATTTTTTCTATAGAAAATTTCTGTAAACAAATGCAAAAAAAAAAAAAAATTAAGTAACCAGTAAAAAAATGACGTCGCCAAAAAGTAGTGAAAATGTTCTTTTGGATCCGGAAGTAGTGCAAAATTGGCCCAGAAGCGATGAATTTAACACGGGCTTGTCATACGACGGATGTCCACCATTTCAACAGCCATTGCACTGAATTTGCATCACTTCTTACTCTGTGATTCAAGTTCAGTGTTTTCGATGTGAATTAAAAAATGTCATATTTTGACAAATAAATAATTTGTATAATTTTTTATGATTTTTAATGCATTCTAACGCTAGTATTTAATTCAAATATTTTGAAAAATTCGCAATATTTCTTGAATGGATTTGAATTTTGTTTCGACAAAATTTCAATAATTTGTACCTTTTTATTAAAGCTTACTCTGTTTTTAACGTTTTTTTGAAACAAAACAAGTGTATACGGCCGTAAGTTCGGCCAAGCCGAATCTTAAATACCCACTACCATGAATCAAATATCAGGGTTTCCTTTAAAATTTCAGGGGGGTTTGAGGACAAATCAAGCAGAACAGTTCAACCAGTACACTTCCCGAAGATACATTTAAAGATTTTACCTATGAAGACTATATCAGATTCTGGATTTGTAAGAACCATTTTTGTTTGAGTTTTAGAGGAATCATTAACATCTCTGTAAGCTGTGCAAGAAATTATAAAATAACGTCTTGATTTGAAATCTTAAATCTGTAGATTTTCACCCGAGAAGTAAAATCTGGAAATTTTACATTGAGTTTCAAGCAATTTTCATGATCGGTGCACCTTCTATACCTATATATATAAGAAGTGAAATTTCAGGCAAATTGGATGAAAATTACGGTTTCTAGAAACCCAAGGAGTTAAATCGGGAAATCGTTCTTATGGGGGCTATACTAAAACATGGTCCGATACTCACCGTTTTCGGCACACCTTGTTATGGTCCTAAAATAATTCTAGATTTCGAATTTGATACAAATTGGATAAAAACTACGGTTTCTAGAATCCCAAACAATAAAATCATTTCTTGCACACCTATTTATAGTCCTAAACAACCTCCAACAACAACGGTTTCTACAAACCCAAAAAGTAAAATCGGGAGATCGGTCTATATGTGTTCTATACTAAAACATTGACCGAAACTCACCATTTTCGGCGTATCTCTTTATGGTCCAAAAATAATTCTAGATTTCGAATTTCATGCAAATTGGATAAAAACTACGGTTTTTATAATCCCAAGAAATAAAATCCGGAGATCGGTCTATATTGGGGATATATCAAAACACGAACCAATACACGCCCTTTTTGGCACACTCTTTAATGGTCATAAAATACATTCTTAGATTTCCAAATTTCAAGCAATTGGATAAAAAACTACAGTTTCTATAAGTCCAAAGAAGTAAAATCGGGGATTGTCCTATATGGGGGATATACCAAAACATGGTGCGATACTCACCATTTTCGGCATCAAGATATCCGATTTTTATGGTCAAAATGTCTCCAGATTTCCATTTCAGGCAAATTGGATAAAAGCCTACGGTTTCTATAACCCCATTACCTCAAATCGAGAGGTCGGTTTATATGGGGACCATACACCAAACATGAACCGATACTCACCATTTTCGGCACACATCTTTATGGCTGTCCAAAAAATGCCTCCAGATTCAATTTCAGGCAAATTGTATAAAAAACTTCGGATTCTAGAAGCCCCAAGAGTAAAAATCGGAATCAGTCTATTGGGGGCTATCAAATACATGAACGAACTCACATTTTCGGCACACCTCTTTTATGATTATAAAATACCTCTAGAAAAACACATCGATAATCATATACAAAAAGTACAATATTAATAAAATCCAACAATCGCAAAAATTTTATTGAAAAAGAAGGTGAAAATTGAACTAAATAATTAAATGTCTCAAAAAATTAAGTTTTGTGATCAAAATTAATTACATATTAGTTGAACAGATTAAAAAATTAATTTCAAGTGTCGATGAAGATCAAATTAATTTTTTTATCAAGCATATTGAGTATGTCGAGTTAATTTCGATTGATACTATAAATTTTCAAATTCTAAAATTTCTGAGAATGACCATAAACATCGTGGCACATTGATCAATAATACGACAATTACGAAGGAAATCTAAATTTTGGCACCAAAGTATCTTTTTTACAAAAGTCCAAATATATGAAGTAACACAATTAGATAGAGTTGGATGAACTGGTTTCATAGTGTGGCTTATCACGCCACGACCTTTACTATTTCTATAATTTTTGTTAATACTTCGAAATATGCAAATAATCATATGTGCGAGAAAAAAATTGGATATTTTGATATACAACAAAATAAAAAACTATTTATTTAACCCGTTAGTTAATATAATAACTAATTGTAAATTGTTGGTGAGACGACAATTTTTCCATTATATTTGAAAGCCCATGTGTGAACGTTTCCCTTCGGTGAAGCTTAATTGATATCGGATGTAAAGTTTTGTAGGCTTGGTACTCGTCTTGACTTGGCACATGGGGTGTTTAGCCTCACGGTCAAAATGCGAGTTTTTGCTAGTTGTGATAAACTACCTGACATGGCGATGATGTTGAGGTTGAGTCAAATTGAAATTACTAAATAAATATTTCTTGTTTAAGCAAATAAATGAGCACTAAACGACTAGGGCAGAATTAAATGTTTGATTATTAAAAATTAGTTGCTCTAATTTATCTAGATATTCCAGATAATTTTAAATTTTTTTTGTATTAAAAGAAAATATATAGAACATATCTGGTTTTACATGGTAGAAACTGCTTATTGAGAGAAGAAAAAAAAAACACTTAAGAAGCGATGATAAAATTTAATGAACTGTAACAAATAAAAATGGCCGAAAGTACGGTCAGGCCGAATTTTATGTACACTTGTAAAGTTCTGATATTAGACAGAAAAAGTCGGATTAAATACCTATACACAGAAACAAATTTAGCGAAAATTTTCTAATTAAAGTTCTAATTGAGTTTTAAAAAATATTCAATTAAATTGTTCAACAATTTGTATAATTGAATCCTGTAATTTTTTTAATTGACTTTCAGTTAATTTTATACGCTCCACCATAGCTTTGTATTCCGTATGTAAAACACTCGAAATATGTGCTCTAACAGACCGCCATAAAGAATTATATTCTGGTAGTGGTGAAATTTCTGAGGTCGATTCTGAGCATGTCCCGTCGTCTGTTGAAATCACGCTAACTTCCGAACAAAACAAGCTATCGCCCTTCACTTGAAACTTGGCAGCAAGTAGTTTGTTAGTTGATGTAGGTGGAATGGTATTGCAAGATAGGTCATATCGGTCGCCACATTTTACGGTACACTGGTAGAAAAAAGTTTCGTTATATTTAATCGAATGTTCATTAAGATTGGGCGCAATGAACAAATTCATTGATATAACGAAATTTTTCGTTATTATAACGAAATTTTCCTTGTTAGTCGCCACGAAACGTTTCGTACTATTAACGGAACATTTTTTTGTCCTTAATGAAAATGTTTCGTTGTATCCATGAAAAATTTTCGTTGGCTCGATTTTGAATAAATTTGTCTTTGTGGTGTATAGCCCACATGATAAACGGAACTCACAATTGTTGCTTGCGATTGCTCATAAGAGAAGCAAATTTCATATCCGATGCCAGTCCTGCAAATTTGGTTACATAGTGTTAGTAATATGGTCTCTAATAACATGCAAAAATTGGTTCCACATTCGGACATAATTTATATATTAGCCCATATCAAACCTGATGCACCAGATTTGAACTGACGACGTGAGCCTCTTGGAAGACCAAAATTTATCTGATTCAGTTTTGAAATTTGGTAACGTGATGTTAATATTTGGCCTCAAACAGCCATGGCAAAAATTGGTCGAGAATCGGTAATTAATTATATACTAGCCCACATATAACCGATCCCCCCCGATTTGTGCTTGCAATTGCTCCTAAGAGACAGAAAATTTCATTCGATCGCGGCTGAAATTTGGTAGCATTTGTGCTAGTATAGGCGCTACGAATCCATGCAAAAATTGTCACAATCGGTCCATAATTATTATATAGGCCCCCATATAAACCGACTACCCCGAGATTGACCACGGGCCACTTGGAAGAGCAAAATTCATCCATTCGGTTGAAATTTGTAGCGTGATGTTAGTATATTAGTATCAACAACCAGGCAGGAACTGGTTCATATCAGTCGCTTTAATTATAATATAGCCCCATATAAACCGATCCCAGATTTGACCATCCGGTGCCTTTTGGGAAGCCAAATTCATCCGATTTGGTTGAAATTTGTTACGTGGTGGTAGTAATATGATATTTTTAAAATTAACACCATGCCAAAAGTGGTCCATATCAGTCCATAATCATATATAGCCCCCATATAAACCGACCCAGAGATTTGGTTTTTGGAGCCTCTTGGAGGGCAAATTTACATCCGAGTCAATTGACAATTTTGTTACATGTGCAGTGTATGGCCCGTAATAACTGCTAACTAAGTTCGTATCGGTCTATAGTTATATATAGCCTCCTGATAAATCGATCCCGCATTCCACGACAAAAAATTGGTCCATAATAAAGTTAATAATTGTATATACCGCTATATAAGCGACCCCATATTTCAATTTCTGGCTCTCTATATGTACCGTGCAAATGTATGACTTTACCTATACATAACTTTTTTGAGCTAATATATACCACGTATGGACTAACTTACAATTTAGAAAACGGTGTTAAGGAAGTTTTCAGATACCAACAACCCATGTAATTCAATTGGAGGATGACAGTCTTTCGTAGAAAGTTTTCTACGCAATCAACATTAAAACCACACATTTTAATCGATATTTAACTGTTATTTTATGAATCTATATATCTTAAAATATTTCTTTCCACTTGTGGACTATTAATATTTATTTATATTTTTGTGGAGATTTTATGAACAAAAATTTGTCAAAATATATGACATAAATTAATAACACAAAATCCATCAATTTAAATTTGAACTCAACCATTTACAATAATAAATTGTGTTAAGAGAAATTTTTGTTGTAAAGTAATTTTTTATAAATTATTATGTACGAAAAATGAAAACTTTCAAATATCCTAAAAAAAAAACAAAAACATTTCATTTAAGATTTACTTTCATTTTCTTCGATTGGCATGTGGTTTTACCAGATCATAAACAACTAATGCACTACTGACCCATTTTCTTTTGTAACATATTCATATGTTTTTTTTCCAATGTAAACATGGAAATAGAGGCATCGCTATTTAAAACTTAACTGAAAATTTATTTTCTTCTTTCTCTCACTGTTCATTTCCACTGTTAACCCATCAAGAGAATCGTATGAAATAAAACGTAAACCACAATCATAAAATTACCATAATCCCATAAACATTGCAACTAATTGAAAACAGCCTTATGAGACAATGAAAATGCTGATGGATCATTTTCTATACAAACTCAAATGAAAATGAATATAAAAGAGATAAGAATATCAAATAGAAATGGAATATCTCAATAAAAGATAACCAAACACCATATTGTAGCACTAGCTTACAAATATAATTTAAGATGATATATAACAAAAGAGAACAGTTAGACTTAGGTTAAATTAAATTTGGTTATATAAATTAACCAGAAAAGAGGAGTCGAACTTCTCCGTTTTCCATCGACATGCTGCATTCATCTTATCTGCCTAATTTTGAAATTAAATTTACTCCACATGCTTTCACAGACATGCTTTCACAGACCGTCTGTTGTAATCACTCTGAAGCTTTCAATAATGACGCTTTCGCCCTTAAAATTTGCCAGATTAATTTTTTATGCAAGCAGGTCAAATTCTAACACGCATAGAAAAAACATGTTTGGACATGGTTGCCGCATCCATTTAATGCTTATCTAGAGTATGTAATTGTCGCGAAAACCATGTATTTGGTCTTTGTAAAAATAATTTTCCAGCGGAGAAAATTATATGTTGGCAATAAGCATTTAAATGGTTCTCAAATGCCGCAAACATGTTCTATTATTTAAATGATAGAATTTGAGACCATTACATATTCGGGAAAATCATGTACCTGACCATTCAATTTGTTTACCTTTTTTGCGGAGAAAAAAGTATTTTTATAGGTTACATATAGACATGTCTAGAACCATTACATGTCCATAAAGACCATGTACATTGTTTTCGTGACCATTTGATTTTTTAACTTGTTTGCAGCGAAAATAATTTTATAAACACATTGAGCAGGTACACACGATTTTCATTTTACGCGTCAGTCGTGTGTTGATTGTTTCTTGGAATGGACGGAGAATACGGAATTAATTGTGTTTTGTGTTCATTTATTTATTCAGAAGTGGCACGTGGTTTTATGTGAACACAAAAAGGGAAAGAGTAATTGAAATGTAAATGTACCTGTTTTTTGTTATGCATTTTGCTATATGGATCATTTATTTTTATTTGCAGTTACATGATGTCTGCGTTTGTACATTTGATGGGCACGATGTAAATATGAAATATTTACTTATTTTTGAAATAAAATAGAGTGTGTAAAAATATATGATGTTTGCTTGAACGGCATTATAAATACAAATAAACAATGAATTAGTTTATAAATAATAAACAAACAAATAAAGTTAATTTTGTGTTTTCTTTTCTCAAGTGGCGTCCTTTTTTCGACGATGAAAAAGTTTTTTCATAAAGATGAAAACATTTTAGGTTGTGACCATGTTCTTATAACTAGGAGAAAAACTTTTTAATGAATACCATAAACTTTTAAATCGTGACCATTGTCTTTTCATTCAACAAAATTTTTTTATAATATAATAACATTTTAGATGAGGAAAATTATATTTTCTTAGAACCATGTTCACTGAGCAACATGGTTGCAGTTTAAAATGTTACGATGGTCTCGGCAAAAATAGCTCCTATCATTATTTTTGCTCTTCGAATATGATTGTGACAATCATGTTTCTTCTTGGCGTGTAGAGAAGGAATATGATCACCTCAAACATGTTTCAAGAGCACTATGTTACGTTTTCACGGCGACCATGCAGCATTTTTATCGCAAAGATATTCTTTATCGACAAACATAACATGTTTTCCAAAATCAGATACATAATCTCCGAGAAAAGAACATGGTTCCGACAAAAATGCTCACATGTTTTCCCGTGAAAAGTAATTTTTGCTTCTCTGGACATGGTTGGGGATCATATTCCTTCTCTGCGTGATTATTTATGACACTGCACCACTTTGAATCTTATGGCATTCGATAAATTAGTCACAATAAATTGCTATTGTGAATATAAAAAGCGTCACTTCATCAAAATGCAATCTGGCAACGACGCGACTTGCACTGATGAGATGTTCTAGATAGAACACCAGTGTAACGAATGTTCTGGATAGCCCATTCAAATATTGCATCCAGTGCTTTTATTTCCATACATAGTTTTATTTCTATAGAAATTTTAGTCAAAATTTAATTTCTATAGAATTTTTGTCAAAATTTTATTCATAGAGAAAATGATGTCAAAATTTTCTATAGAAAATTTTGTCAATATTTTATTTCTAACAGAAATTTTGTCAAATTTTTATTTATATAGAAAATGTTGTCAAATTTTATATTATTAGAACATTTTGTCAACATTTTATTTCTATAACTAATTTTGTCAAAATTTTATGTTAGAAAAATTTGGCCAAATTTTATTCTATAGAAAATTTTGTCAAATATACCTTTTTTTATGGAAAATTTGTCATTTTTATTGCTAGGTTCACTTTTGTCAAGATTTATATTCTATAGAAAATTTTGCCAAAATTTTATTTTTATAGAAAATTTTGGCTAAATTTTAATTCTATAGAAAATTTTGGCAATATTTTGATTTTATAGAAAATTTTATTTCTAGAGGAAGTTTTGTCAAGTTTTTATTTCTATAAAAAATTTTGTCAAATTTAATTTCTATAGAAAATTTTGTCAATTTTATTTCTATAGAAAATTTTGTCAAAATTTTATTTCTATAGAAAATTTTGTCAAGTTTTTATTTCTATAGAACATTTTGTCAAAATTTTATTTCTATAGAACATTTTGACAAAATTCTTATTTCTATAGAAAATTTTGCCAAAATTTTATTTCTATAAGAAAATTCTTGTCAATTTTATTTCTATAGAAAATTTTGCCAAAGTTTTATTCCTAGAGGAAGTTTTTGTCAAGATTTTAGTTCTATAGAAAATTTTGCCAAAATTTTATTTCTATAGAAAATTTTGGCTAAATTTTAGTTCTATAGAAAATTTGTCAATATTCTATGATTTTATAGAAATTTTGTCAAAGTTTAATTCCTAGAGGAATGTTTGTCAAGATTTAGTTCTATAGAAAATTTTGCCAAATTTTTTCTATATGAACATTTTGAGAAAATTTTATTTTCTAATAGAAATGTTTGCACATTTTATTTCTATACCATTTTTGTCAAAATTTATTTCCATATAATTTTTGTCAAGATTTTATTTTTATAGTAAATTTGTCAAAATGTTATTTCTATAGTAAATTTTTGTCAAAATTTTAATTTCATAGCAAAATTTTTGTGAAAATTTGTATTTCTTTAAAAAATTTAGTCAAATATGAAGTGCCTTAAGTTGAAAGTGGAATATTTTTCAAAACTACACAAAATCATCAGAAATTCTACGGAATCTAACCATATAGTCAAAATCTACCATTTTTGGTGGAATTCAACTGATGGCAAACGTGATCAGGAGAGGTTGATCTGAAGTCGATCAGATTTATATTTATGGGTTCAAAATCATATTTCTGTTAGGACAGCATTTTTGTTGGGCGATGCAAAGTTATACACCCCCCCACTATGTTGGTTTAACGGATTAAAAAAAGGTCTATTTCCGATGTTCTACTTACATTTGGTGACAAAAAGCGAAATCGGCCAGAATGTTTAGTATTTCTCCAGATTAACGGGGCATTTTTATGTAGCCCGTTAGGCTTTAACCTGGCAGTTAACTGAAAGTAATTCCAAATATCTTCTCCGTGTAACTTTAATTAAACTTTTCGGGCAGTTAAAGTTTCCTAACTGCTCACTACTGGAATGTATAGTTGCAGATGAGCGCTAATGCCCATAATCCGGTTAAAAAGTTCGTCTGGGTTAAACGAGCACTTACGGAGCCTTATTAATATGGGGTAAGAATAAATATATCTTTACATGGTCGAGATATGGGTAATACGTTGGATATTTTTTGAATTTTGTAAATAAATATATTTACTAATTTACCTCATTCGCGTTTGCAAATGATTAGTTCCACTTTTTGTTTCGTGTCAGTATACAGTCATTTGCTTAGATGGGCTATGACGTATTGGGTCTTTATTGGTGACATTGATTTCTTATACTATCGAAAAATATGAATCAAATTGCCAATGACAAATCTATGTAACACGGTGTAATCACAATGCAATGAAGCAGACAGGATATTATATATCAAATCATTTCTCAAATCAAAACACCAGTGTACGAAGAATTAAGCACACACAAGACAAATCGCATGGCGAACAACTAACCAAAAGCATAATAGTAGTCATACGTAAAAGACCTTGCTCACACAAATGAAACTTTGAAAATTGGCAAATGCACCACTTAGAAAAATATCAACTACGAAAATGCAAGCAAAATGTATATTTGCAAAAACAGGTTGGTTGCTTAGTACTTTCGTTTGATTGCAATGTCGTTGACCCGGCGGCCAGACCAACGTAACCGCTTATGGCAGCAAATTCTGATTATCTATACGTCCCATCTTTACACAAATAAGAAAAACAAAAATGAGAAACAATGAACAATTAACAAAAATCTGCAACTATAGAAACTTTTTGAAACAACCTCCCTAGACTCCCCAAAAATAAGTTAAAAAACCGACAATGTAATCAGATTTGTTTGATTTCGTTTGAAGAAAATTCTTTTATGAAAACTAAATATTCTACCCATAGACACAATCTTAGTTCTAGACGCTAGAAAGTACATAAGAACACCTCAACCTCTTGGTAATGCTCGCCTACCTTTGTAAATTTTTTAAACCACCCCCTCATTACTCAAATGTCTGAAAGACAGCTATTCGAGTAGTGAATGAAAATAATTTTAAGTAAATGACTTGCAATTCACAACAAACAAAAATCATTTTATTTTGCGTTTTTATATTTTCAACTGAAATACCTGGATTGCATTCTAGAAGGGTAGCGAAAAATTTGAAAATTAGTTAATGTTATATTTAGACTGATAATTTTTAAGTTAAATTTTAGCATCACAATAAGAAAGAATGGATCAAAAGACATATGTAATACATTGAAAGTGTTTATAATTTTGTTTAATTTAAAAAACAAAAACGGACGAAATAGAGTATCTATGAGAATTTAGGTAAGGTCTAAAGAGTTTTGAAATGCATTATATTAGGTAATAAAATTGACAGCTTCTGCCGGAAAATATTTGGAGAAACAACAGCAATGAGAAACTAATTAAGATTTAAAATTCTGGATTTAGACCGATATTTTTTTAAGGTTGTACTACTTTTTTTGTCTTTAATCAAGTTTGAAAGATAATCCAATGGCTATCAAGCTAATGGCGAATATGAGATTTCGAGGAGTGCATGAGAGCGAAACCTTGTTCAGCCTAGAAGAAATAAGAAACTACATAAAAAGTGAACTCTCTATTTCCTCTAAAGCAATGACTTTATTATCACCTCACAATAGGCCTTGGGGGGTACTTACTTTGTCATTCGTTTGTAACAACACTCGATTTGCTCTAAAGAACCATAAGTTATAAATATTCTGGGTCGTGTGAAATCTGCGTCGACCTGAGCCTGTCCGTCCGTCCTGATTGAAATCACATAAATATACCACATTGGTCGGCTCACGTGGTATATATTACTAAACAAGTTAGACGGCCGTAAGTTGGACCAGGACGAATCTTATGTACCTCCATCCATGGATTGCGTAGAAACTCTACGAAGACTGTCATCAAATCGAATAGTTGGTTGTGTACTTTTAAAAATTCTAATCGTTTTCTAAATTGTGAAGTTAGTCAATACGAGGTATTAATAATTACACAAAAAGTTTCATCGTATATTAAGGATCTACAAAAAATAGAATCGATTGGAATTTTTTGCAGCGGTCGTAGAGAGACAGAATTGAAATAATGGTGGTCCGCTTATATGGGGCTATATACAATTATGAACTTGATATGGACCAATTTTTGTGTGATATGGAAAATCGATATATCTGAGGGATATATTATACACTAATAGAACGATATGAACCTAGTTAGACCATGGTTGTCAACGACCGACATACGACACAATGTATCCAATTCAACT